>JAUPMG010032276.1:0-14622 GCA_031762675.1 Pachysandra terminalis | reverse complement strand
AGAGAAATATTATTTAATCATGTTCTTATGAAGAAAGTATTCAAAGATATAAGTTTTTAAAGGTTGTGCTATGTCATCCTCATTGAATATGACATAGATACTTAGTTCATATCAAAAATAGAGTTTAATCTGAATACTTACCTTCGATCTTGAGTGGTGCTGAGATGAACACCTCTTCTTCTTCTTCTTCCTTGATCTTCTGAAGTTCCGTCAAGCTCCTAAAGTTCCATCAATCCTTATCTCCTCTCTCTCTCCTCTCTTTAGAATTATGATCCACACGTCCACCCTCTTAATTTATATAATGTAAATATGAAAAATGGTAAGGGCAGATAGCCCAATAATAGATCGCCACGTATTAGGACTATGACCGACACGTAGCAAGATCTCCACTGATACCCATGGGGATAACCCTCTGGAACTTCCTAAGGAAGAACCGCGGTCGGTTCGATGAACTGATTCAAGGAATATACGACCAAGACATAAATATAGGGAGAAGGTAGTGCGCTACCGTGATGACGCTTTATTACATAAATCACAGGATGATCAACACTACAATGAATATGCAATGAAGCTAACATCAACAGGTACTCCACAGCGGAATGCCAGACCCCTTTACAGCAGGATGCCGATGCAGAAATACTTCTCCAGTCACACTCGAGGGCGCCCACATGTGATGGGACAACCCCTCGGGTTCTTGAGAGTCTCACTTGTGATAGAACATCCTCTCAACTCATCACTACAAAACACAGACTTTTTGTCAGCGGTCCAAAACCGCCGACAAAGATCTCTCGACCGCCGTCCATTCCTTTGTCGGCAGGCAGGGAGACCCCCACCCTATACTTGGCCGGGAAATGAATTGTCGACGGTTTAACAAGACCGCCGACCATTTATTTGGAATATCATCGGTGGTCCAAAACCGACCGCTGTTAAAGAAGAGCCTTTGTAATCAGTAATACGCTATCTAACGGCGGTCTATGACCGCCGTTAACTATGGTATTTAACTACGGTCAGATAGGACCGCCGTTAATTCCCTATTTTAAAAAAAATAAATTTACCCTATTCTTTCTACACAGCATTACTAACCTGTAATATCATTACTAAACGTGAAGAGAAAGAGATTACAAATAAGACAAAATCAGAAATAATTCTATCTACTTATAGTTTCACATGAAGCTAGAAGTCAAGGAAATGTTCTTGTAAGCAAAGAACTATAGCTTGGAGACCTTTGTAGGCTTGTGACCACTGTTAATAAGCTCCCAGCGCTCCTTCTCTAAATAGAGTACTTGTACATCTCCATCATTATACAGTATCTTCAACATGATGTAGTGGAGCAAAAATTAGAGAGATGGATTATGGTGAGATTAATAATAATGAAAGACTTGCAGAAAAATGTGCAACTTACCATGTGTTTCTTCTTTTCTGGGTCATAAGACAACACCATGCCTTCATAAAACCTATAGATATTAACAGTGGTAGATCAATCATTTTTCTCCATAGTTGGAGAGAAATCAGACAAGGGGATCTATTCCATTTCTATTCATATTTGTGACAAGAGACATTGAGCAAGAAGCCAAGTGAAGGAAGCTAATTTAATTGGAGGTTTTCCAGTTGGAGGAGCCTTAGCCATCTCCGACCTCCAATTTGCTGATGACAGCTTATTGTCTTGTGATGTTAAGTCATGGAACGTCAGAGTTTTGAGACGTATACTATTTGCTTCGAAGCAGTTTCAGGGCTAAGTATTAATTTAGCAAAGAATGTGATTTATAGGGTGAGAGAAGTTTTGTATCCAGAGAACGAAGTATGAACTTGGGATGTAGAGCTATTTAGGGCTCCCTTTAGGAGTATCATTCAAATCATCATCAGTTCTGAATCCAATTGTGGAAAGCACAGAAAAAGACTTAGAAGAGTTGCTAACTGTCTAAAAGAGCAAAGATGAAACTGACCAAAAGTGCTCTATCACTTCCTCTCATCAATTCCAATCCCTTCATTAGTGGCCAAGAGATTGAAAAATTTAAAAAGGGATTTATTTTAAGGAAAGGAGAAACGATTGCAAGACAAAAGAGCATGGTGGATTAGGAATAGGACACTTTTTGAACCTCAATAAAGCATTGTTTGGAAAGTGATTGTGAAGATTTGAGGTGGAGCATGAAAGTCTTTGGAAGAAGAATATACAAGGGGGTTATGAAAATAACATGATTCACATGGGGTAAACATTTAGAAAGCAATCACTAAAAGCTAAAGTGAAGAGAATTGCCTAGATTGAAGATAAATTTTAAGGCGGGATGTATAGAGTTGGGAAAGCAAATCTCTTTTCTCCATGTGGGATTGCATACAGGCTATATGACCATGATGTGAGAATTTAAAGAGCACCAGGTTTAGAACGCATGCATTTCCAAAACAGCTTGAACTGGCTTGGAACTGTCTTAAATGGATTTCCTTCAAACCAAGCCTACAAAGTTTAAAATGGCACAAGTTCAGAACATACAAGTGCTTCTATAGGTACAGATTCTCTACCTCTAACTTACACGAAAAGGATTTTTTTAATAAATCAACATGTTTAAGAAGAGAAAGTGCAGTGAAAATTTCGCTTCTATATATGTAACTGCGTGATCCTTGATCACAAAGAACCCCTAAAAGTGTTCCCTATGTCCAAGGATCTAAGAATTAAACATAAGATGTCTAGTCCTTGTTTAAGAGTTGTCACCAATTATTGAGTTGGGGTAGGATTGTTCACCCAAAAAAATTCAAAATGATTCCTAAAATATGCATTAATGTCAGAACTATATTTACTTGATCTAAAAGGTAAATTATATAATAGAATGTAAGGAGGGAATATATCAAACAAAATCTAGGAGTAGCCATTAAAGGAAATGTATCCGTAACAGAAAATTACATTGAGATAGTTTGGGCATTAAAGCAGTTAGGAGAAAAGGAGAAGAAAAAATAAAAACACTTGGTTAAAATCTGATAAACCTAAGGTAGATCTTACCGTAGCCAAACCAGAAAGCAACAAAGTGTGAAATCAATATAAAGCTGCTGGAAATTCCAGTTGGAAGCTAAGAATATTGCAGAACTGGAGAACGAAAATCATCTCAAACGACTTAAAACCAAGATAAAAACAGAATGATTGCCGAAACAAAGATAACAACAGAATTTCAACCATTTAAACAAAATCTAAATCATAAAATGCAGAGATCAAACTCGATTTTATCCTAAATACAGTGATTTACACATCAAAGCATCTAACCTAAACAATAAAACCATCTCCTTTTAGATTTCAACACCGAAACGATGATACACTGGAAGATGTGCATAATGCTTACGGATCGAGAGCGAAAAGAGGAGATTAAAGCTTACCTGAGAAACCGAACACTAAAGCTAGAGTCTGAGATCGGAAATGTCCAAATGATTGCCGAAACGAACTAGAAATGCAGCGATTTCCATGGATCTGTAAACGAAAGAGTTGCTGCAACTCAAATCAAAAGCTTGAAATTCTTCTGAAATTCAAATGGCAAGAAAAAAAAAAACCAAAAGCTAGGGTTCTTCCAAGTTCGAGAAAGTAAAACCCCTAGTTCTGGTTCTGATACTTGAAACCAAAGTCGCTCTCATTCGAAAAAATGCAAACAAACTAAGGTTCTTCCAAGTTGAAGAAAATGTTTCAAAGCTGATGCTGAGCTTGATTTTATGGTCTTCAGGGGAGAAACCAGCGGAGAGAGAGAGAGAGAGACGGAGTTCGCGGGATGAAGAAAAAGCAAAGGGGTCGGATTGAGAGGGGAAATCGTGACGAAGAGTGAAGGAGAGAGAAAATCAGGAGGAAGACCTCAACAGGGTTGGATTGAGAGGGAAAATCTCGAGGGAAGAGAGAAAGGAAGAGGGTGTAATGTATACACCTTTGTCGGCGGTCCCTAAAAGATCGCCGGTTATGCCCCTTTCTCTGCTAGATTTCTCGGCGGGCCTAAAACGACCGCCGGGTACGATACCTTTGGTAGCACTCCGTCTTGGACCGCCGCGAAAAAGGTTAACTCCCGCACGAAGAACTCAACTCGCGCGAGGGTATTTCTCGGTGGTCTATAATAGACCGTCAATAAAAGCTATATTTAACGGTGGACCTAAAAGGACCGCCGTTAAAAATCTCTTTTTTTGCAGTGCATACTCAAAGGTGCCCACCTGTGATGGAGCAACCCATCGGGTTCTTGAGAGTCTTCGAGGTGAGCCTTGCGTTTACCAAAGAGATGTGTCTCGGTGAACACGTCGATATGAATTTATACCTGAAGGGAAGCAACCACCTTAGAGATTGTAAGATGTCGACATAGATATGAATTTACACCCAAGGAGAAAGATCTCCTGGAAGTTGTAAAACGTCGATACTATCCTCCGCCTAGAGCGATGCTCAATGATGTCGTAGGTGATACTATCATCCGTCTAGAGCGATGCTCGATGATGTCAAAGGCGATACTGTCCTCCGTCTAGAGTGATGCGTGATGACGTCGTAGGAAATACTATCCTTCGTCTAGAGCGATGCTCAATGAAGTCGTAGGCGATACTAATCTCTGTCTAGAGCAATGCTCGATGACTTCGTAGGCGATATTGTCCTCCGTCTAGAGCAATGATTGATGATGTTATAGGCAATACTATCTTTTGTCTAGAGCGATGCTCGATGACGTCGTAGGCGATACTATCCTCCGTCTAGAGCGATGCTCAATGACGTCGTAGGTGATACTACCTCCGTCTAGAGCGATGCTCTAAGACGTAAAAGGTAATGCTACCTCCGCCTGGAGCGAAGCTCTAAGATGTAGAAGGTGATACTACCTCCGTCTATAGCGAAGCTATAAGACGTAGGAGATACTACCTCCATGCATCTAGAGCAAAGCTCTAAGACGTAGAAGGTGATACTACCTCCGTCTAGAGCAGTGCTCTAAGACGTAGAAGGAGATACTACCTCCGTCTAGAGCAGTGCTCTAAGACGTAGAAGGAGATACTACCTCCGTCTAGAGCGACGTTCAATGACGTAGATGGGGATACATATCTCCATCTAGAGCAATGCTCAAAGACGCATGTGATCGCCCCCGGGTCGGGTGGACCCTAGATTGATCGGTTTTTGAAGTCGCCACCATCCATGGGTCAGGGTGTGGATGGTCACCCATGGTTTTTGTCAATTTATTATGAAATTAGTCTAAAATGGTTGAATTAAGGTGGTCTAACCAGATTTTTAGGTAAGGGGTTTTATTTGAGAGATGGGAAGGTGTTAGGCACCCATCTACTCCAGGTTCAACCAGTTACCCGGTTCAAAGATTGTTTGGCCAATTAAATAAAATCTACAAAATTAACAAAATTCTTGGAAAATCCTACAAATGGTTTAAAATGATAAAAGAGAAACTTCTACATTTTAACAACCTAAACATAAAATAAAATAAAATACATCTAATGAATCAAAACCTCAAAATAACATAAAACACTAATTAAATTTACAAAAAGAAATTTCATTCACTACATCATGATTTCAATTCTAATAATTACATGATAAAAAAATAAAAATAAAAGGAAATATACCCGTAGTAGTTCTCCTTAGATGTGTGCTCCTCTTTTTTGAGTTCCTCGGCGAACTCGGCTTGAGAGGCGGCTATTGTGCTCGACTTCGGATTGGGAAGAAAAAATAAACTAATCACTTTTTGTGTTTCAGCCAAACCTAGGGCCTTAGGTCTAATTTTCTAGTTTTTTGGGATCGATTCGAAAGGATTTGGGTTTGGTTAGATTTGGGGGTTCTGGTGTCTTTTTGTTATTAGTTTAATCTGTGGGGGAGGTTTTTCTGTTATTTTTTTTTCTTGGTTTTGTTTTCTACTGGAGAAAACGAAGAAGATGAAACGAGGGGAAGGTTAAAGGTGAATGGGGCAGCAATGGGTGGATGAGAACAGGGATTGAATCAGTTGGAGGATGTGGATTCGTCGCCGAGCACAACACCGAAGATTACCACTGGAGAGAGAGTGGAAGATGGGGTTTGAATGGGGTGTTGCAGTTGCGATTTCGGTGGTGAAAGGAGACGTTAGCAGCTGCTGTTGTTGGAGCAGAAGCAGTTGCTGCTGTTGGAGCAATAGCAGAGCGAGGGAGAAGGGTTGGTTGCCGTCAGGTTTCACCGCCACCGCTGGCGGCTGTGGTTGAAAAAGGAAAGAGGATAGAAAGGATTAGGGTTTTATTGGGGAGGAAGAGCTTTAGAGAGGGAAAATCAAACCAAAAATGAGAGAAAATGGAGTCATTTACCGAATTCGGATACGCCAGATTACACGAAGGAGTCGGATCTATTGGTCGCCGCCGGATGGATGGAGGAGGGTTAGGGTTTAGGCCCTTAGGGTTTGGTTTTGAGAAGAAGTTTTTAAGAAGTTAGGGTTTCTTTGTTTGGAGAAGAAGATGAATAGTAAGGGGGGCAAATCTGGGCCGTCCCTGGGTTTTATAGCCAGGGAGGGGTTTTTTGAAAACAAAATCTCTTTTCGGGGAGATTTTGAAAGAAATAAAAATATTTGGTTTTGATGTATAAAAAAGTGGGTCGCTAGGGGCATTTTGGTCATTTTCATAGATTTTGGGTACATAGCATAGATGGAATTCAGAGGATGATCAGGAGTTGCCGATTCTCAAGCCAAACCATCAAGGAGTTGCAAAAGAAGGAGAAACTGCACATCGGTGAAAATTGGGGAGTCTACAGCTGCCCCTCTTTGTTGGAATCGCGAGCGACGGACAACAAAGAAAAGACATAACCCCAATTTCCACAGTTCAATGAAATTGTGCTTTATGTCAAAATTATTTTTCATATTTTGAACTTCCAATATTTTTTTGTGTTTTCAAAAGAGATTCTATCAAGGGAATGTGTCTATTCCCGAAAGGATAAATGCTTGTCTTTCAACTGGTGTCGTTGCTACATCTCATGAAGACAAAGCACAAAAAGTCTAAACCTCTTTGAGCTGTGTGTAGCTTATAGGTAAAAGGGTTTCAAGTTTCTTTCATTGATAATTTTTTTTTCTGGAAGTTCGATTTATGAAAATTATGTTTGACTAAGAGCAACATTCAGTTCATGAACTCGGAGATTACTGAAGCCTATGACTTATCAGAGTTAAGTCTAGTCATCATTGAGCTGCTTCAAAGGGTTGCACAAATCCCAACCTCAATGACTAGTGTCGCAAAACTGCCTGGAATCAGGTCTACTTGCGAAGCAAGATCCAAAAGAGATAGAATTGCTTTTGACTAGACCGACTATTGCAATGTAATCTCTTGTCTTCTTGCTTCAATTTTCTCTTCAGCTTGATCGCCTTTTGTTTTTCTTTGAAGGTCCCGCTTCCTTGTTAACTTTGAGAGAACTTTATTGAGGGATGAACAGGAAGCCTTCTTTTGAGTGGTGATATGCTCTTTTCTGCTTCATGAAGGATTGCATATTTGGGCTTGTTCTTTTTTTCCACTGCCTTCTGCGAATTGTGGTTCTTCCTTGGATTTCCTTGATGATTGGCTTCGCACTTTTCTCGCATGATGTCGCAATGTTTTTCCGCGAGGCCTTGGCTTTGAATGATTCATCTTCATCTCCAATTATTTTTTTCCCATGTTCCCTGTGGTATCTATGACTTGAAGGAAACTCAAATAAAGCAGATATATACAAAAGAAAAAGTTTTATTTTTTTTTTCTTTCAAGATTGATCATCCTTGGCCTCAACATTTTCTCTATATTAAGATGATCAGAATAGCCAAATTAAACCTTTTCAAGTGAATAACAAAGGTGTGATAGAACAACATTAAAGAGTTGTAACCAAAATTTTAAGAGTTTGAATTTATCCCTGGTGATTATCAGAGACAATGTCATTTTTTTTACTCTTGAGAGAATGAAAGAGATGTTCAGCTCAACCTAATCAAGACTGTCGGAATAATACCAGACCAAGTTGTTCAATGATGTCAAAGATGATAACACATGCCCCAGTGTAGATAGAATGCTTTCGGATGATCTGTAGATACCGTTGTGCTCAACTGAAAGTAGCAAGATGATTCCAAACTGATGTTAAGGGTTATTTTTCTCAACTGACTTCAATTTTTTTTCTAGCACCTGTTATGGTTTTCACCAAAGCAGGCTACCACATTCCTTTTGTGCAATGACGCCTTTGCAAGTTTTCATCATTTTTCTCAAATCAAGCTTTTAATTTCGTCATCACCAATCAAAATAGAGTTAAATTGCCTTATAATTAAAGATTATCTTGATCAAAAGAGAACTTATCACATAGGACGAAACGAAAGCTAGGTTAGGTTTATGAAAGAAAGATAAAAAGGCTCAAAGACAATATTTTTGATGGAATAGGTAAACTGGGATTGCATAGCTCGAGTACATTTCTCTCTTCTTCCTTGAATTTTCCCAAATATGAAGCTTTATACCCCAAGTATATTTCTTTTTTATTGATTTCCCTCAAATGTGGAAACCCCAGTTTTGAGTATTTCCCGATTTCCCTTCCAAATTTTTTTGGATTTGTTTTTTGAAACCCAACATCTATTGTCCCAGTTTATGAATCTTCAAAGTTGTTCCCCAGAATTTCCCTCGGTTATACCTCTTTGCCCTAGTGTGGGGTATCCTTTGATTCTACCCATTTACCCCAATGTAGGGTATCTCTTGATTCTACTTCTTTTCCCCAATGTGGGGTGACCAATCCTAGTTTGGGTCACAAAAGAATATATAAAGGTCAAAAGGGTTAACTAGGGATTTTATCATTTCAAGATAAAATTTAATTTTAGGCAAAATAATTTTTTTATTCTAAATTGATCGATTCAAGAAAAATCCTCTCGATGCATCTGTGCTGAAAAGAACCTTCTTCACAGTGTATGATCTTCTATGATTGGCTTGAATCCTCTTGTAGAACTCTTTTCAATGTAACAGTACCTTCTCCAATATTGAATTCCCTCTAAGAAAAGTTCAATGCCTTTCTTTCTCATCGTACACTCTCACCATACACTTCTAATGGCTTTCTTCACAAAAAATATAAATCCAATATTCTTCTTTGGTAACATCCGATCAGATCGGTTCGAAATCCTTCAACTCCTAATTCTCCAATGATGTCATCAATCAAGTTAAGAAGTAGAATTGACAGTTGGATCTTCTTTAAATTGAATCTCTAATGCTCGATTTTTTTTTTACCGTTCAGATTCTCAACAATCTTTCCTTCTCAATTGACTTCATTTGGAGATCTATGAACAACGGGGTCTGTGTCTGTCCTTAGCAAGTCTTGACACAACTAAGCAAAAACATCAACAATCATTCAATATTTTGTCTAAAGAATAACAAGACTCCAATTTTCACCTACTTTGGGTCCTTCTCCATCCCAAAATTATTGGTCACAGTCTCTTCAATGTTGAGTTGCACACCATTTTTACTCAATTTTCAAAATTTCATTTGGCTATTAAAGTCGAACTAATATGAAGAAGAATTCAAAAGATTTTTTTGATGATAAATCTTTTTAATGCTCTTTTTGAAATTTGATTTTGTGTTTTTTTTTTGTTTTGATTTTTGAATTTTTTATCATTTTTATTTATTTATTTATTTTGAACCTTCTTAAACTGCTTTTCTCAAGGTCGAAGTTTCAATAAAATGTTGAATCTTGAGAAAAGTGGATACAATTACCAGCATGAAAATGGTCTTCTGAACTGTGGGGGGGATGATATGATCTCTTCGACGATGTATTCAGGTATGAAAGATCCTCTGATAGATAAAAAGTGATAATGTACCCCGAATCCTGTAACTACAAAAAACAAAACTTCAGAGTATCTCAGAAATAATGATGATGATGATGATGATGTGATGCATGATGATGTAAAATGATGTATGAACGCTAGAAGTGATGCCTAATGAATGTTGATGCAATGATAATGTGTGATGATAAGAAATCCTACAATCTAATGATGTAATGGTGCAGTGCAAACGAGTGAACAACACTCCTAGTTGAATCTCAAGAGAACACGCTCGTATGCAATGCATAAAAATGATATGATGTGAATGAGCGAGTGGCCATCTTGGCTAAATCTTAAGAAATCACACTCAGGGAGAAAGGAAACCAATGGTTTTCCCGGCCAAATCTCAGGAAAACACATCCGGAAGCGAGCAGTTTTTCGGGCTAAATCTCAAGAAAGCATACCCGGGGGAGAAGAAAGGAAATGGTTTTCTCGGCTAAATCTCAGGCGAACACATCCGGAAGCGAGCATCTTTACCGGCTAAATGTCAGGAAAGCATATCCGGGGGAGAAAAAAGCGAATGGTTTTCCTGGCTAAATCTCAGGAAAACACATCCGGAAACGAGCGGTTTTCCCTGTTAAATCTTAGGAAAGCATACCCGGGGAAGAAGAAAGTGAATGATTTTCCCAGCTAAATCTCAGGAAAACACATCCGGAAGAAAGCAACTTTCCAGGCTAAATCTCAGGAAAGCATACTCGGGGGAGAAGAAAGCAAATGGTTTTCCCGGCTAAATCTCAGGAAAGCATACCCGGGGGAGAAGAAAGCGAATGGTTTTCCCGGTTAAATCTCAAGAAAACACATCCGGAAGTGAGCAGCTTTCGCAGCTAAATCTCAGGAAAGCATACCCGGGGGAGAAGAAAGCGAATAGTTTTCCCAGCTAAATCTCAGGAAAACACATCCAAAAGCGAGTAGCTTTCCTGGCTAAATCTTAGGAAAACTTACTCGGGGGAGAAGAAAGTGAGTGGTCTTCCCAGCCAAATCTCAAGAAAACACACCCTGAAGATGTAAATGATGTGATGTATACTAATGTGTGAACGAGAGTGATTTGATTTGAGTGATCCTCCCAGCCATATCTCAAGAGAATAGACCTAAATGATGAAATGATATGATAATATGAGTGAGTGAGCCCTCCCGGCCTCAGGAGAATGCACTCGAATGCAATGGATAACCCTCCCAGCCAAATCTCAGGAGAATAGACCCGAATGTTGAAATGATATGATAATATGAGCGAGTGAGCCCTCCCGGCCAAATCTCAGGAGAACGCACTCGGATGCAATGGATAACCCTTCCGACCAAATCTCAGGAGAATAGACCCAAATGATGAAACGATATGATAATGTGAGCGAGTGAGGCCTCCCGGCCAAATCTCAGGAGAACACACTCAAATGCAATGGGTTACCCTCGCGGCAAAATCTCAAGAGAATAGACCCGAATGATGAGATGATGTGATAATGTGAGCAAGTGAGCTCTCCTAGCTAAATCGCAGGAGAACACACTCGAGTGCAATGGGTAACCCTCCAGGAAAAATCTCAGGAGAATAGACCCGAATGATGAGATGATGTGATAATGTGAGCGAGTGAGCCCTCCCGGCTAAATCTCAGGCAAACACACTCGAGTGTAGTGCAATGTGATGATGATGCGAAACGATTACTTCAGAATGAAATGAATGTTGTGAAAAATGAAATGTATGAATGTGAATGTATGCAAGTGACATGAAAAACTTGATGATTATGAGGATACTTTAAAAGTTTTCTCATGGACCCTGGATCATTAGGTGGACTTTCCTATTAGGCTCAAATGAGAGACCCAAACTAAGGATAACTCCACTATGGTCTTGGGCCATGGGCCTAGCCAAGATTGACTCAAAGATGCATGAAGAGGGTCTTGGGTCCTAGACCCTAAACCATAAGGTAGGCTTTCCTAATGGGCCCAATGAAGGGCCCAATCTATGGATAACTCAAGTTGGACATGGGCCACGGTCCTAGCCAAAAATGGACTCAGAATGCATGAAAAATAGACCGGTTTGAAGTGTCCTAACCATCAATTTATCTAAAATACGGTTCGAAAGGGCGGTTCAAAGGTTCCCTAGCCTCCTCCCATTGGAGGATTGATGGCTAGAGTGGATGTAATTGGCCTCACTTTCCCCGGTAACGACAGAGGCGCGCGAACCTAGACACATCCGGGTTAATTGGGTAGTTTATGCAATTGGGCTATGAGTGAGTGTGTGTGGTTCAAGCCAATTAATAAACCACAATCCATGAACAAACGACACATTACAATATAATTAAACCCAAGCTAATCAATTGAACCATATTTCTCAAAGTAAATTGAACCACATATAAGCAAAATATTAAGATTTTAAATTGAACCATCAATCCAATGAATCATCTCAAGACATGATATATCTAACTAAACCACAAAATCCATACCAAATTGAACCACCAGAGCACACATCAAACCAATAGAAAATAAAAAGAAACTAAAAATCCTAAAAAGATAAAATTCTGAATTGGACAAATAAAATTGAACTGCGGTTCGAACCCACAAGTCCCCAGTGAAGTTGCCAGCTGTGATAGCCCCCAGGTCGGGTGGACCCTAGGTCGATAAGGTTTTGAAGTCACCACCACCCATGGGTCAGGGTGTGGATGGTCACCCGAGTTTTTATTGATTTTTTATATAAAATAGACCAAATATTATGCAAATAAGGTGGTCTAACCAGATTTTAAGGTAATGAGGTTTATTTGAGTGATGGGAAGGTGTTAGGCACCCACCTACTCCTGGTTCAAACTGTTACCTGGTTCAAGATTATTTGGCCAACTAAAGAAAATCTATAAAATTAAAAAAATTCTTGGAAAATCCTACAAATGGTTTAAAATGATAAAATTAATCCTAAAATGATAAAAGAGAAACTTCTACATTTTAACAACCTAAACATAAAATAAAATAAAATACATCTAATGAATCAAAACCTCAAAATAACAAAAAACACTAATTAAATTTTAGAAAAAGAAATTTCATTCACTACATGATTTCAAATCTAATAATTACATGATAAAAGTTAAAAATAGAGGGACATATACTTGTAGTAGTTCTCCTTAGATGTGTGTTCCTCTTCTTTGAGCTCCTCGGCGAACTCGGCTTGAGAGGCGGTTATTGTGCTCGACTTCGGATTGGGAAGAAAAAATAAGCTGATCATTTTTTCTATTTCCGCCAAACAGTGCCTTAGGTCTGATTTCCTGGTTTTTTGGGTTCGGTTCGAAGGGATATGGGTTCGGTTAGATTTGGGGGTTCGGGGGTATTTTTGTTTGGTAGTTTAATCTGCAAGGGAGGTTTTTTTGGTCTTGTTTTCTACAGGAGAAAACAGAGAAGATGAAACGAGGGGAAGGTTAAAGGTGAATGGGGCAGCAATGGGTGGATGGGAACAGGGATTGAATCGAGTGGAGGAGATATGGTGACGACAATGCTGTTGGGTTGGGGGAGACCTGCAGACCGTTTCTGGATTTTTCTTTGGTTAGGAGAAGGGGCTGAACAGGGAAGATGTTTGAACAAGGAAAAAATGGCCGGAGGAGAGGTCGGATCGCCGGTTGTGTCGGGTTTTGCCACCACCGGGAAGTGGATTGAAGGGAGCTGCTGCCGGAGAGGAAGATTGAAGCTTAGATGGTGGGGGAGAGTTGCAGACGGTTTCTGGATTTTTCTTCTCCTTTCTCCCTCTTTCATTAGCCTCACACTCTCCATTTTAAAGAGAATTAAACCCCTTAGGGCCTGTTTCACCGGGGTTTTTCTTCAGCCGAAGAGAAGAAATGGGAAGGTCTAAAAGAGTCCAGGGAGTTCATTTAGGGTTTTTGAAAATAAAATTTATTTATTTGGGGTTTTATTAAAAACAAAAGATTAATAAAACGAAATAAACTATTTGAGGAGTTTTGAAATAATAAAATATTTTTGGGGCTTCTTTGAAATAAGAGAATTTGCTTAGTTACGTTGTTGGAGATGCGCACGGATGGCAAGATTCTTCGCCACATGCGCGCAGGACAGCACTGCAAGAGCACGATGTCACTGCACATGTTTCAAAACTGCCAAAAGGGACCCTTGACCAGTAAAACCCGAATTTTGCAAATTGTTCAGATGAGGAATGATAAGTGAGGGTCACAGGGGTATTTTGGGCATTTTGCAAGGATTTCTTAGATCTTGAAGGAATTGAAGCACATAGCAGAGATGAGGTTTAGAGAATGATCAGGAATTGCAGATTCTCAAGCCAAGCCTTCAAGGAGCTGCAAAACATAGAGAAATTGCACTCTGGTGCAGATTGGGGTGTCTACAGCTGCCGCTCTTTGTCAGATTTGCGAGCGATGGACGACAAAGAAAAGACATAACCCCAGAGGTTGTTTCGTCTGCAGATCTGTCGGTGGACCGACGATCTATCGACGGGGCTGGTCTGTGCCCTAACTCGTCGGTGGGTTCCGTCGGTGGACCGACCAACCCCCGACAATGATTCAAGTAGTGTTTGCTCCGTCGGTGGGTGCTGTCAGTGGGTGCCGTCGGTGGACTGACCTCCCACCGACGAGTGCGATTTTGGGTTTTTCTTACCCAGATTTCGCCCCAAGTCCGGTTCCTCCTATTCCATTCTATTTGGTCTCTTCTCCCATGATAATTTAGGTCTGAAATACATAACTCAAACTACTCATTAGTCACACATGCAATAGAAATCAATTAGAGATAATTAATCATCCAAAAATGAACTCAACAGTATGAAATAGGTAAATCTACACCTTAAGATACAAAATGCACAAATCTAAACACTAAATCGTGAAATCTATGGATCAAGCCATTCAAGGATCATGAATCACAAAACAAATCTCATATTTCTTCATGGAAATCATTCAAG
>JAUPMG010032265.1:0-14622 GCA_031762675.1 Pachysandra terminalis | reverse complement strand
GACTTTGATCCGGTGAGGGCCTTACCCCCCACCTCGGCCTTTTAAAGGGGGCATATCCTATCCACGCTTCCTTAAGGGAACGACTCTAATCCGGTGAGGGTTTCACCCCCCACCTCGTCCTTTTAAAGGGGGCATACCCTATCCACACTTCCTTAAGGGATCGACTTTGATCCTGTGAGGGTCTTACCCCCCCCTCTTCTTTAAAGAGGGCGTTAACGAATTTGCCCATCTCAGGGTGGGTTAGGCCCGGGCTAAAGTGAATCCGAGTTACCTTCCACTGGTTTATACACAATTGCCTTTGCTACGTGACGTCTTACCATTCGCCCGATTTAAATTTGAAATT
Organism: Pachysandra terminalis; assembly: GCA_031762675.1. Lineage (NCBI taxonomy): Eukaryota > Viridiplantae > Streptophyta > Magnoliopsida > Buxales > Buxaceae > Pachysandra > Pachysandra terminalis. The sequence continues at coordinate 14,279 of JAUPMG010032265.1, read as the reverse complement.
TGCTTGATAATCAGTACTCAACATAAACTAGCACATTTATGGAATGATTTAAGTAAGAAAATCCAATCCCAACCTGTGTAATCTGACCAACGATCTTAAATCCCTTCTAACACAATAGTATATATATTAAACGGGTTACAAAGGTGGGTTACAAAGGTCAACCCATTCCGCCGCATTGGAGGAGGCTGGTAATTAAAATATCCGTCTTGAAACCACTCAATTGTCGTTTAGGTATACTTTTAACAAATATATCTATATCTATATCTATACTATTAATAAAAACAAATAATATTTTTAAGAGATTTTTCAGTACATTCTTGTTGACTAAAATATCCCTACTTTATTTTATTACTTTTTTTAATCCTTTTTAGAGTATTAAAATCCAATCTCTCAAACAAAAAATAACAAAAATGCCCCTACTCTATTCTATTACTTTTTTTTTTCTAATCCCTTTTACAGTCCTATTAAAATCTAATCTCTCACAATCGAAAAATTCTCATACGTAGTAAATAATATAACAAATTTTAGTTTAGACAAATACCCATATAAAGATAAGTTCAATTAAATAATGAGATTTAGTTTAAACAAGTTTATTTTGTAAGACTTGTCCATAATCATACATGGACTATGATCTTAATTATATGATAATAGTACCAACAAAACTAAAAAAAAAATAAAGAACGAAGGATTAGAGAACTCGGAATTTTTTATGAGATTCATCACTACTCAAATTAACCAATAGAATGTACAATCTACAGAATCCAAGAGTAGACTTCTTCCAAGAATAGAATGCTAATTCCAGAAGAGTATCGCATAAATGGGAAAGCTAAAATTACGTGATTGAGGGGATTGGGTAATAATCCTCAGAATCCACCTCAATAAGAATAGAAATAGCTCTACCTCAAAAGTACAAAGAAACATCAAAGATAACAGCTATTTACAATGATACAGAAAAGGAAAAAATGGCCAAGCACATGAAGCTTGATTTTTCACACTCCCCCACAAGCAGGGGTGTAAATGTTGATCATTCCCAGCTTGCCTATCAAGTCTTCGAAGTTTGGCATGGCGAGAGCTTTTGTGAGGATATTTGCGGTTTGCAGATTCGTCGGGGTGTAGTTGACTATGAATACTCTTTCTTCAATCTTCTCTTTGATGAAGTGACGATCTATCTCCACGTGTTTTGTCCGGTCCTGATGAACAGGGTTCTTGGCAATATTGATGGCTGCTTGGTTGTCGCAGTATAATTCCATAGGATGCTCTAAAGGAACTTGTAATTCTCCCAACAACTTCTTCAACCAGATTCCTTCACAAATACCCTGTGCCATAGCTTGGAATTCTGCCTCTGCACTGCTACAAGCTACCACTGACTGTTTCTTGCTTTGCCAAGTTACCAAGTTTCCACAAACATAAGAACAATAACCAGATGTTGACCTGCGATCTGTTACTGAACCAGCCTAGTCTGCATCTGAGAAGATCTCAATATTCCTCTTGACCGTTCTTTGAAAGAAAAGACCCTTACCGGGCGTCATCTTGAGATACCTCAATGCTCTGTATACAGCTGCCATGTGTTTCTCGGTTGGGTTGTTCATGAATTGACTTACCACATTGACTGAGAAGCCTATGTCAGGCATTATATGGGAAAGATAGATGAGCTTCCGCACAAGGTCCCTTTGTCCACTGGTGCACTTCCATCACTTGCTTCAAGTTTAACTGTCAAGTCCATAGGAGTTTCTACAGGCTTGCACCCTAGCATCCCTGTTTCACTCAGTAAATCCAGAACATATTTACGTTGAGAGACTGCTACCTTTTTTTCGACCGAGAAATATCCATCCCAAGAAAGTATTTGAGGCTTCCAAGATCCTTGATTTCAAACTCCTTTGTCAGGAATTGTTTGAGCTTGCCAATTTCCTCCTCATGGTCATCTGTCAGAATAATGTTGTCCACATTTACAATAATCACGGCTATCTTCCATTCAGGGGAATGTTTTACGAACAATGTGTGGTCAGACTGACATTGGGAGTATCCATACCTTTTCACTGCCTTTATGAATCGCTCAAATCAAGCACGGGGAGATTGTTTGAGACCATACAAGGATTTTCTAAGTCTACGTACCTTGTTGATGTTTGATCTCGTTTCGAGGTCCGCAAGAATTTCCATGTACACTTCCTCTTCCAAGTCACCATTGAGGAAGGCGTTCTTGACATCTAGTTGATGAAGGGCCCAGTCTAAGTTGGCTGCTAGAGACAGTAATACCTGAACTGTGTTGAGTTTAGCAACCGGAACAAATGTTTCTTGGTAGTCGATTCCATATGAATGGGTGAATCCCTTTGCAACCAAGCAAGCCTTGAATATGTCTACACTTCCATTTGCCTTGTACTTCATCGTAAAAATCCACTTACAACCAACTAGATTTTTTCCTTTCGGCAATTATGAAATTTCCCATGTGCCATTCTTTTCAAGAGCACGAATTTCTTCTTCAACAGCTGCCTTCCACTTGGGATCCAGAAGAGCCTCCTGAATATTGTGAGGAATCTGGATATCTGAAAGACTAGTGGAAAAGGCACGAAAAATCGGTGATAGCCCATCGTAAGAAAGAAAGTTATAAATCGAGTGGTTAGTGCATGATCGCACTCCTTTCCTCCAGGCTATAGGCAGATCAAGAATATCATTATCCAACTCAGAGTTAAGAGGATCAGAATTAGTGTTATCTGGAATTTCAGTTGGACTTGGACTTGGTTTAGCCTCAAGGATTTCCTCAGATTGTGTTTCTTCCCATGTCACCTCTTGATTAGACTCCATATTCCTTAAGTCAACAATGAACTCTGATGCTTCGGCAGAGAGCGGCGACGACTGACTCGAAATTTGAGGTGAAGAACTACTAGGAGACTCTACTTCCCAGAATTGATATTCCTAAGTTGATGTCTCCCCCTGAATATCAGTTTTGGAGTAGTAAGGCTGACTCTCGAAAAAGGTTACATCATGGAATTGTAGAATTTTTTTGTGATTGGCGAGTAACATTTGTACCCTTTTTGATTTGGAGAATACCCAAGAAAAATACACATGATTGACTAGGGATCGAGTTTGCTACGATGTTGTTGGTCAATGTGGACAAAGACAGAACAACCAAATATTTTAGTTGGGATGTTGGAGAGAAGACGAGTTTTGGGTACGTTTTGAGGAGGACCTGACAAGGTGTTAGGAGTTTGAGGACTCAGGATGGCATCCTATTAATGAGATAGGTCACAGTGAGAACGGCTTCTCCCTAGAAGGTTTTAGGGACATGGGTTGAAAACATTATGGCTCTGGCAACTTCTAACAAATGTCTATTTTTTCTTTCAGCGATCCCATTTTGTTGTGGGGCGTCTACACAAGAGCGTTGGTGAACTATGCCTTCTTTTTGCAGATAATCTCCTAGGATGGAATTGAAATATTCTCTTGCATTGTCTGTTTTCAAGATTTGTATTTTTGATTGGAATTGGGTTTGAATCATTTTGTTGAGGTTTTTGAATATTTGACATGTTTCTGATTTTTCTTTCATAAGGAATATCCATGTGATCCTAGTATGATCATCTACAAAGGAGACAAACCATCTAGCCCCTGATATATTTTTTTTATTCTGGAAGGACCCTAAATGTCGCTGTGAATCATGGAAAAAGGTTGTGACGCTTTATATGGTTGGAGACGATAAGAACTATGAACATGCTTTGACAGTTGACATATTTCACTCTCAAACACACTTGAATTTTTATTGAATAATGAAGGAAACATATTTTTGAGATACAAAAAATTAGGATGACCTAACCGGTAGTGCCATAACATGATTGCACTCTCGTTATTTGAACTGGAAATTGAAAAAGAACTCCTTCCGCTGACTGCCTTTTGAGGTTGTTCTTGAGGATAGTCACCAACCTTGAGGATATAAAGTCCCGGACACACCTTAGCATTGCCAATCATCCTCCCAGAATCCAAATCCTGAAATTCACAATGATCAGAGAAAAAGTTAGTAACACAATTCTTCTCCTAAGTGAGTTTACTAATAGACAACAAATTGCAATCCAGATTTGGCACAAAGAGAACGGAATCGAGAGTAAGGTCCTTTGAAATAATCACTGAACCTGTACCGGAAACTTTAGAGAGAGAGCCATCTGTTATTCGAACAATAAGATTATCGGGACATGAGCTATAATTATTAAAAACTGAGGCATCTCCTGTCATGTGATCTAAAGCTCTTGAGTCCACGATCCAAGGATTTTGATGATTCTTACCCACTGTGAAAGCACTTAAAAAGTTACCTTTATGTGCTAGTGTCCCGGACCCAATGACATGTTTGGAGGAGGTTCCGCTTTGAGGTTGGGCTGATAGTATTGGCGACAGCAGTTTTTGAAGCATTTCCATCTATTCCTTACTAAAGGGGCTTGCTTCAGGTTGCGTAGGTTGATCCTATGTTGTGCACGATTACCTCTGCTCTTTCTGTCATGTGCCGGCTTCCAATCTGCAGGCTTGCCATGAATCTTCCAACATGTCTCTTTTATGTGGCCCGGTTTCCTACAATGATCACACCAAGGTTTACCTCCTTGTCTTTTCTGACGGTTGTCAGAAGGTTGAAATTGGGTTCCACAAGCGGCAAGGGCCGAGCTTTTGGCTGTCGTTTGATGTTGGGGGGACCCCATCATAAGCTTCTTCTGACTCTCTTCCCGTCGGACTTTTGAAAAAGCTTTACGAAGCTTAGGGAGTGGTTTCACCCCCATGATTCTTCCCCTGATTTCATCAAGATTTTTATTCAGAGTAGACTTCTTCCAAGAATAGAATGCTAATTTCGGAAGAGTATCTCGTGAATGGGAAAGATAAAATTATGTGATTGAGGCAATTGGGTAACAATTCTCAGAATCCACCTCAATAAGGACAGAAATAACTCTACCTGAAAAATACAAAGAAACATCAATGATAACAGCTATTTACAATGATATAGAAAAGGAAAAAAATGGCCATGCACACGAAACTTGATTTTCCACAAAAACAAATAATTTAAGACATACCTTGAGCCGTGGTGACTCCTTCTTGGCTTGTAGAGATGTTCAACCTTGACACCAAGTAAGGCCATGTGGCTTCTCTCTCGTCACTCACCCTTAAGCTTGGCTTAGTGATGGGATGCCACGATACTCTAAGTTGTGAATTATTGTGGGTGGAGAGAAGGACCAAGAGCCTCCCTTTATCTAGCCTCATGGATTCATTCCATCAATGAATCCTCATAAATAAAATGACTCTTTATCTTACTCTAATTAATTGAAGTTAAGTGTACTTGAGAGATGGTTGAGCTTCCTTAGTTGAATTCTAAGAGACATGCATTTGAAATATCAAAAGTCACTTAAATAAACATTAAGTCACATTGTAGGTTATGGAATCCCAAGAACCATCATAAAGATCAATTAGAAATTCTAAAAGACTTGATGTGGTCATAAGGCAACTTAGGAATTCTAATCAATTTATCTTAGGAATTCCAACATATCTTCTAATTAGATAAGGTTAAAATGTGTATTTACATTAGATTAAAATAAATTTATATTATAATTTAATATTCAAATAAATACACGTATAATTAATAATATAGAAGTACAAGTATAAAAATATATTAATAAATTATTTATAATGAGTAAGTAATCTATACATTAAAAACAAATTATATCTTCAATGGGTTTTTTTTCGGTGTATTTTTTTGGACTAAAATATTCCTATTTTTAGTACCTTGCTTCCCTTTATTAGACTAAAATACCCACTTTATTTTTATACTTGAAACGTTATTAATATGTCTTACTCTTCCAATCGAAATATGCAATAATATTTTAGAGAGAAAGGCCTTTTTAAATCCATCCCCTATTTTTATTACCCTAATTAGACACTACTCTTCCAATCGAGATCTACAACAATATAGCAAATTGTATTTTTAACATGTTACAATTAAAATAATGATATAAAGCGATATGATTTTAAAAATCTAAAATATATAATAATTTGTATATTATCATCTTAATAACTTTTACATTTTAAAATATATAAATTAAAAGCACAAGTTATTTTTAAGTATTGTTTCAGTCCATTTTCTTTTTACTAAACTATCCCTACTCTATTCTATTCTAACAAGTTTTATCCTTTTTCAACCTACACGGGTAGCTCAACTGGCAGGCTTTCCAACTCAGGAACTAGAGGTCCCAAGTTCAAGTCCCTGGGCTTACCTGATATATGGTCCTTGTGGGTGGGGTCATGTATTTGGGGATTAAACTGTCCCCACTAAGTGGGGTAGGGCGTTCCACATCATAAAAAAAAAAAAAAAAAAATATTCTTTTTAGAGTCCTATCAAAACTCAATCCCTTACTAACAAAAAAATACTCTCATTCGTAAATAAAAGATAAGTTCTATTAAATTAAGATAATATTAGATTTAAATTTATTTATTTTAATAAATATATAAGATGATTTAAATGTGTGCATAATACATTTCATAAGATGTATTTATATAACATCTTACAAAATCTTATAAGAATATATTTATCTATTATCCTAAAGCCTATCTATAAGTTAGTGAGTTTAAGTCAAAGAGATTTTGTTAACTATAAAAGCACAATATATATATAAAATATTAATGATCTAATTAAATATCTTAATATATAAACAACATAGTCATGAATGCTTATGAGAATTTGAATCCTATATTAGCATAATGTTATATTTAATTGTATCTTTTAAAAGTGAGAAGAAACCTAAAACTTATCTATAAGTTAGTTATCTATTATCTACGAGTGAAGTAGGATAACATTAAGATAACTAATTGCAAGGTTACTTAATAGGATACTGATATATAAGTAGATAAAAGACCATTATCCTAACAATCTTAAGATGCATAATTAGTTAAGAGAAAAAAAAATAAAAAACACCTTTTTGCCAGTTAATATTGGTTTGATTTAGTTCATCCTACTTTATAATTAAACTAATAATAAATATCCCAACATTATCATTGATATATCCAGTTGGGTGATTCAACCGGGTTTATGACAATTGTTTTGAATCTTTTGGGACGGTTTTTAAAACAATGAAAGGAGCTAGCTTTTAATCCATGAAGAATTGAGTAATGAAGCCTTTTTTAAAATGTACTTGTATACAACATTAAATATAAAAAAAAAAAAAAAGACAATAAGATAAAATCATAAATGGTCGAGCATTTGATACTATCTGAAGCGATGGATGAGTACTCTTGCTCAACTTTTCATTCCAAATCAATATTGTGTTTTCTTATCCTTGGATATACTCCCCCCATGGGCTGCACAAAACGAACAATTATTAAAATAAGTTAAGAAATAGGGCAAGATCCCATCACTTTACATGAAATAAACTGGATCACAATCTATAGCAATAACAAAAGTAAACACAAACACAATCAATTCAATAGCAAGACACATAATTACAGGAAAAAATCACCAATTGCAGAAATCTATTATATATATATATATGTATATATATATATATATATCAAAAACAAGGATAGGGATTACAAAGATCGATGTTTCACACACATCGGTCCATTTACAAAAACTGTATAATCTCGACTTCGTATCATCTGGGACGTGGAAGCTGCAACATCAGCTGCAATGTGCATCCACAAGCGCTAACACATCCAACACTTTTAAAATTTGATGCATTGACACGCATCCACTCACGCTATTGAACATATAGCTCGGTGAATGCACACTCAAACTGATGTTGTAGTTTCCACGCTCAAATTGATGTTGCAGTTTTCACACTCTAACCTCTTTGTATCACACACAAAATTTTGGAAAAGTTGAATCTTACTGATGTAATTATTTATCATAAATGGCCCAAGCAATAATATTTGCAAATAAATCCATAGCATGTTGTTTCCCAGTGGCAAGGCCTACACTTTTCTATGCACTTGTCCATGCATGCGTTCCAATTAGGCTTCTGATGTTCTTGGCAGTACTGGTGTTGCACACTACATGACAACAAAACCAGACACAATAATACCAACACAACACTATTCTTATTTCCCATCACCATCATCATCCTGATCGATCGTTGATCTCTTCTTCTGAGTTTTGACTCTCTATAAACACACAAGTAATTTGTACATGAAAAAGGAAGAGTACTATAACTCGGTATACAGGATCATAATTGTCAACCAGTTATAGGGTGTTTGTTCTTTAATTTCCTCGTTTGGCAAAGGGTAGAATGGGTTAAAGTGATGAATGACCCAAATTTTTATTTAGAATCAGTGCATTGCCGCCACGCATCCTCTATAGATTGTTACAACCATCCATACAACGTCATTTAGATGGTGACACGTGGATAGAGATGCATTCTCCCAATCTCATGTGGCCCCCACTAAAAAAGTTGATTGAAATTTCTAAAACCTTAAGAGACCTATGAACTTGAAACCCGCTTTTACCTTAATCGGCTTCTACCTTAATCGGTGACGACCATGTACACGTGGTACCCTCTAAATGGCATTGTATATATGAATGTAACTAACCTGCTCTAGTGGATGAAGAGTCCAATATTGCAGGTCTCATATCATCTGGAGCATGGAAGTTGCATCACGAGCTTCCACTTTAAAAAAATTACTTATGAAGGACATCCTCATCTGCATAGTTAAGCATATTTCTCCATTTCAAACCAAAGCTGCGACCTAAATCCTAGACAAACAATCACTTTAAAAGATATCATGAAGACTTTTGAGGGGAGAAGAATGTTGAATCATTTGATATACATTGTTGTGACATTCTCTAACAGTTTGTGCTTTTAGAGTAACTGGTGTTTAACATGGTATCAGAACAGGAGGTCAAGTGATCAAATCCTAGGGGTATATGTTTGTATGTTTGTGTAGTGACTCGGATCCGAAAATTAATAATAATAATTAATGTGTGATTATTTAATTGAGTTAAATAATGAAATAATAAAAAAGAGGTTTATAGGGACTAATTGATAATTTTTCTGTGATTAATGATGTTGAGTCAGAGGCTAACTACAACTTTGGGTTAACTAATAATCAAATAATTGAGTTGAGGTTAAAGTGTAATAAACAAGAAGTATTAAGGAGCTATTTATAATTTTGTAAATAAAATTCAATTTGAAAAAGCAATAGGTAACGTGGTGCGAGTGGATTAGGAAGTGGGAAAGGTGGAGGGGAAGTTACTATAACTTCTCCTTCACTTTCCCCACACGTGGGGATTGAGAAACTATTAGAAGAAAAGGGGTTAGAGAGAACCTAGCCGTCCAAGCCTTGGAGAAAAAGAGGAAGAAGAAAAGAATGAGAAAAGTAAGAAGTTAGATCTCATATTTGAACCGAAGCATATTAGGAAGTAAGTTCTATTTTCTATATAGTCCTCTTGGGATTATCGAGTTCGTTTAATGTTTAGAATGCATAAATGTGTAATTTGTGAGTATGGTTTCTGAAAGCATGAATCATGATCCAAACGTGACGAGTAATATCTTATTGAACTGCATTTTTATCTGATTGTGATTAGAATGGTGCCTATTCTCGTTTCACAAATTTACGGGTTGATTTATGTGTTATCGGTGTTAGAAATTATATGTGAGGTTAATTTGTGTTTAGATCTTTTGATTTGTTTAGATGAAGATTTATCATATTTGATTTGATTTTATAATGATCTGGTGCTTTACGTCCTAAACACTAATTTCTGATCCTCTCATGGATCAACGTACGCATGGCACCGCTTTAACAATTCAGATTCGGAGTTAATTTCAGCCCCACTTGGTGGGCAATCATCCTCAATGGTGGGCCATCATCTTTCGGCCCATTGTTTTTTATAAGATGGGCTTTTTCTGTTGGCCACCTTAATAAGTTCATGATCCAAGCAAGTGGATCCATAAGAGGCCTAGTGGGTTAGTAGTAGGTGCATGATCAATCAAGTAGCTAGGTCCATCCGGTTTAAGCTCTCTTTTTTTTTAGGCCTAGTGGGTTATTAGGGGTATGATCAATCAAAACTCTCTCTCTCTCTCTCTCTCTCTCTCTCTCGCTATATATATATATGGGTAGGGGTAAGTAGAAACTCCAGCAAATATAAGAACAACATCACCGAGCCAATATTAAGTGATGACAACATTTTGGGTCTCTCTCTCTCTCTCTCTCTCTCTCTCTTATATATATATGGGTAGGGGTAAGTAGAAACTCCAGCAAATATAAGAACAACATCACCGAGCCAATATTAAGTGATGACAACATTTTGGGTCTTGGGCATATAAGGTTAAAACCCAATGCTGGACTGCACTTCAACAACCATGAAGCATTGAGAACATCCAACATAAGATGGGTGGATCCAGTTTGTGAACATTCAGCCCATTCCGATAATTCCTACAATTCAGGTATATAATATAGGGGTCTCCAACGGGCCTTACCGGATGGCACGGCACGGCCCGCTAATAATCAGGTTGTGCCTAATTTTGAACCCCCCTACCAATCACTAGGCATGCTTACTATCGTGTTGGGTTGGGCTGGGTCCATACGTTTGCCTTTCATTGGCCAATAATATAGTTGTTCCCATGTCCAATCGTGCTCGTGCCATGCCATGGGTCATGAACCCAGGACCCGGCACAGTACTATATACTCATCGTATCATATCTGTGCATGACTCAAATCATGTATCTGGGCATGACTCAAATCATGCTAGGCCAGGCTAGCACGTGTGGGATCGACCCATTTGTGCATCCCTTATATTATTTCGCATATGCATGCATCAACTATGTATACATGTAAAGCTGGAAATGAGGCGGTTCAAGTGGTTGGGATTGGTTATTGATGAGTTGGTACTGATGATGAGTCAATTTGAAAATTGAATTGATCCAATAATAATGTGTCATCTAGCAGGATCAATTATAAAGATTTTATATTTAATTCATTCAAGAGTATTGTAAATAAATAATACACCTTCAAAATAACAAATATCCTTCGAAAGCCCACCTATGTTGGGATAACCTTTCGAGGTAATAGTTTGATGGCCCACCTGTGTTGGAACAACTCCTTAAACCAGTATTCCTTTGAAGGCCCACCTGTGTTGGGATAACCCTTCGAAGTGACATATTTTGAGAACCCACCTATGTTGGGACATCAGCTTGAACTAATATTCTCCGCAAGGACCCACCTGTGCTGGGATGGCCCCTTGGACTGACATATTTCGAGCCCCATATGTGTTGGGATAGATCCTCTAACCCACATTATGAGGGACCACCTGTGTTGGGACAGCCCCTCAAACTAGTATTCCTTCAAAGACCTACCTGTGTTGGGATAGCTCTTCGAGGTAACATATTTTGAAAGCCCACCTGTGTTGGGACAATCTCTTGAAATAACTTTCATTAAGGGTCCACCAATGATGGAATAATTCCTCGAAGTTTATTTGATTAAAAGATCCAGTTGTGATGGATAATTTATAAACCCATTAATTGAGGATTCCTTTAAATTGAGAATTAGAATTACCCTTTGACCTTATGTATCTGAGACATTAATTGCTTCATAAGAAGTAACTCAAGGTTAGCCACCTCGAGAGGGCCAATTTGACATCACAAGTAATATAATATCTCAAGTAATGATTCAATCAACATAATGCTATTTTGAAGTTGTCTTTTGGGATCGCTATTTTAGGTATTTCAAACTATCTTTCGAAATGACCATCTTGCTACTTCAAAGTCACGTCTCGAAATAGTCATTTCAACATTTTGAATTATCTTTTGAATGAACCATATTACTATCTTGAAACCACCTTTTGAGATAGCCATTCGAGATTATCGTTTTGACATCTCAAAATCATAATGTTATGGATTGTATTCTTTTAAGGGGACATTCCTCGACATCCAATTATTTCTTAAAGTTCCTAAATTTGAGGTCATTTACTTAAAACATAAGGGAAGTAAACCATAAATTTTCAGGAATGGATGGCCAGAGAGATAAAGTCCCATCGAGATTCTTGAAAATCTTGTCACATTAAAGGACTTAATCATCACAGAAAGCATAACGCATCATGAATTGTATAACTTCATATTCATTATTGATTTAACATTTCAAATACATTTATTAAACGTTTTGTATACCTGATTGAGCATTTTGAATATTCAAATCAAAACGCTTGTATACATTAATAAGACGTTTTTGAATGTATTGATTAGACGTTTTAAACTGTCAAATAATTGATTAGAGGAAAGATTGGCTAGAAAAAGGACCTATGATGCACTGAAAGAGGAATTGGATTCTAAACATTTGACTCTCTCTAAAATCGTCTGAATATTCAGAGTTTGTCTAAGAATCCTCTTTCAAAAGCTGATCTGTGGTGATCTTTATGAGTACTGATATGTGGTGATCTTTCTGAATATTCCTGACTGATCTACTGTCTTTCTCCTTTGTTTTCATCTCTTTTAAAAGAAACCCTACATTGGAATATCCAATCTTTTGGTTTAGGCCAGCGCATGTCAAGTATTCGAACCTCCCTTTTGATTAATTGACCTCTGCTTATCACATTGTCATTTACCGATTTGTGCATCACCATTTTTGGCGACTTCACTGGGGAACTTGTTCTTTTTTTTCTTTCATTTTCATATCATATAAGTCTAGTTTTCCCATTCATCATGTAGCCAGTCATTCCTACTGTTGATGGAAACAACTAGGACCCTCCTCGACTAGAAGGGGAACATGTTTTACCCACCACTACAGTTATTACACCAATTGTACCTATTGTTCCATCATCTTTTGTGCCTTCATCCTCGAATGCATCAATCATTTCCGACAACACAATCATGACGTTGTTGGAAAATATGCAAGTTATCCATCAACAATTATTAGCTTTGCTGGCTCAACAAGCTACATCTTCTGCTCAAGTAGCTTCTCAAGCAGGTCATATTCCTCCACCTCCACCACCAATTACTACAATCAATACACCAAGGGGGAACCAATTAATGCTGTCTTCGAGTCTATTTCTACTGCTTTGCCTTCACCATTAACTTTATCACCACCTTCACCGTCACCAACTGTCCTACCATCTTCATCATCTACTCCTCATTTTTCAACTTTAGCAGATCTTGAGGCCTTACTGAAAACATCATCTCATCTTCGAGATGATGACTGGATAAACAGTGATTATCATCCTCCATATCCCAAGGATTATGTGAGTCCTATGTTCCCAAAATTTACTGGTCAAACTACAAATGTAAAAGAACACATTAGTCATTTTATTGAAGGTCTAGGGACTCATGCCTTAGACTATGATCTTAGATTGAAAGAGTTTTCAAGATCTCTCTTAGAAAAAACTTACATTTGGTATAATAATTTTGAGCTACGTTCTATTCATTCTTGGGAGGAGTTAGCAGCCCTCTTATACAATAAGTTCTTTATTACTGAAGAAGCCTAGAATATTGTAGTGTCACATCCTAAACCTGAAAATCTCAATTGAGTCCCCAAATTTAAGGAGTAACTCTCACCCCATATCCATATGGGAGTGGATAAGTAATATATTACCAAATCATTGAATTTAGTAAGAAAATTATAAAGTAAAGTTCTGGAAAATAATGCTATTAATAATAATATCCATCCAAAACAATGTTCAATCAGAAAACAATGGAAATGAAATATAACTTTAAGTCTCATGCTTCAATCAAAAACCTATTAAACTATTCAAATCTGGTCCTAATGATAATAAGTCTTTTAAACATAAATCCAACTAATCCTATTACAAATTCTATTAAAATCATCAAACAATATTCTAATAAAAACTAATGTTTTCATCATCTTCTTGTCCTTTGTCTTGATCATCATAATCCTGTTGTCCATCATATATCGGTCATGAAATATGTTGCTTAGAAAGCGTAAGCTACACTTAGCTTAGTAAATAAACGAATATAAACAATATTTTGGATTGAAGTAGGGTTAATGCCACTATCCAATGAATGAATGTATGATGTGCACCTAACGGATATAATCACCACATGTGATCTAAATACAACCATATGATATGCAAGTATACATGTTGTTTGGCATTCGATTAGTATATGTTCCACACCCGATTTTAATCCTGATAGATCCGGTTTTAACAATTAATCAAATTATTGTAAATTATTAGATTAATTGAAATTATTTAAAGCATAATAAGATAAGAACACATGCAATATTTACGAGGTTCGGTAAAAACCTACGCCTCGGGGCCACGCCCAGACATTGAACAATCCACTAAGATATCAAGATTACAATCACTAATCGGACTTACACAAAAT
>JAUPMG010032254.1:0-14623 GCA_031762675.1 Pachysandra terminalis | reverse complement strand
GATAATACTAAGTTAATGGAGAGGTTTTGGGGTCTTGCTTACCCATTTCCCCAAAATCTCCTATTGCTTGGCCAAACTAGGAAGTTTTGATTTCTGGGTTGAGGGGTGGGACTCACACAAGAGTTCTAACTGACCCAAAAATATGCTGGACACGTGTAACTAGTCAAGCTACACGCGCTCCCATTGGAATCACTCCAATTGGACATGTGGAGTGGTTCGGCGGAGTCGTCGGCGACCATTCCGTGTGCCTAAATGTGGTAAAGTTTTCCAAATAGTTTGGCACCTCGGGGTTTTGTCCAAATGGGTCTCGATAGACGAGAAGCCAAGCTGGTTTGGTCACTTTATATTTTGGCGACCTCTTTGGCTCACCTAAGGGAGGTTTCGGCGACCTTTTCGGTGTGCCTAAATATCTTCGGCGATAATTCCTGCGAACCATATTTGGTCTCTGAGATTCTGCGAGCTCCTCGATGGGCCGAAGCTGAGGAAGAGTCTGCTGAGGCTGCAATTTCACTGGGAGTTAGGTTTTACCCCCAGGACGGTCCGATTATAGTCATATGCCATTTTTATTTGGTTTTACCTCTTGCATGTCAAATATAATGGTCTGGTGTATAGGGTTCCACACACAACAAATATAAAGGTCTAAATCCATAGGAGAAGGAGGGTATGAGGCAAACAACCCTTCTTCTAGGTCAAAATACAAAACCACAATTCAAATGCATGATCAAATGAGGTTACTCAACTCGGGGTGTAGCCGCGTGAGTCGAGGTTGAGTTGCAGTGCAGTCCAGAACTTGGAAGATCATCAATGAGCTCCAAATCCCCTTCATGGCTCCAAAATCCCATCAGAGAGAAGAGAGCAAGAGAGGTTTGTGTTTTATGAGCCAAAAGCTCAATTTATAGGCAGTTTATGAATAGTGCCAATACATAAGAGCAAAACGGGGTTTTTGGCTCTATATTTTCCGATTGGCCATCTATGCGGACTCTGTTGGAGGGATTTTGACAAAGTGTCTGAGATGGATCTCGAAAGTCTACGGATGTAATTAGTACATTTATTAAACTATTTAAATCTTTATTAATCCCTAATTTTTCAGCTTGTCCTTCATATTGGCTATCTAATTTTTTTTACTTTCTTAATTAACCTAAATTTCTGTGGTCGGGGATCTAATGGCCATAAACCTAGGATGTTAGTGGACCTAGTTTTGTTATTTTGAAACTATCTCCATCACTAATCTTAATTAGTTGAAGTAAAGTTTTTAGGTCATTACAGTCTAACCCCCTTAAAAGAATTTCGTTCCCGAAATTTCTCAAAGGAGTTTTAAGAATAAAACGAGGATTTTAATGGATATATACGGTAGGAGATTGGAATACTTGCATGAAATCGGAGTCATTAACGGAAAGAGAAACTTCCAGTTTCTTATAAAATAAGGGTCAAACTATTTTCCAACTTAGGATTCAACTACTAAAAGAAAAATAAAATCAAATACATCAAGGAAGCATGAACAATAGAAGGTGGTGGTGCTACACAGTAATGAACAGAACAGGGGCACAACTATCGCTGGTCCGCTAGAGGTGGTGGTGGAGTCAAGCTAGCGAGAGGTGCGGCATCACTAACTCGACTGCAACCGAAGGTCTCCCGGAAAAATCGGTGGGTGGCATCTACAGATCTCTGCGGTCGGGACGTCTGCCTTCGTATCCGACGCTGCTCCTCAGTTACCACTGCTCTCTTACTCAAATGTGCTCGATAGTTTTCCCTCTCCTTGGCAGCGAGTCTCGCCTCGATCTGTTGTCCTGGTCGGGGGACATAGTCGGGTCCTCGTGCGGCGGATGTGGATGCTTGGTGCGGCTGGTCAGCCGGCTCCTGTAGTGGCTCATGCTCGGTCTCGTAAGGCTACTGCTCCTGTGGCTGCTGCTAAATCTCGTGTGCATACCGGGGAAGCTTCATCAGTGAGAGATTTGTGAATGTGAAGGACCTCTCAAGCAATACTTTGTCAGGCCGGCTCGACTGGATGCCCCACTCTCTGGCCGCAGCACACATCGGGCATGGGAAAGGTAAGTCACCCTTCTGGGTGAGCTTGTAGTAGTTGATGATGTGTGTAATCGCCAAGGAAGGAAGGCAGAGACGCTGACCCCGTCACTACCATGTAAAGCACTTGCACTCTCAAAGGAGTAAGTTCGCCAGTGTTTCCGGTGCGAGGGTAGACATAGCGGAGGGAAATCGCATTCAAAATGCGATAAGGACCGAGGAGTTTGGTGGCAAGAAGTGCATTACAATTCTTCCATGCGGCATTGTACCAACGCAGAGTAGTAGTGACGTCAGCACGCTAAGAAAAAAGGAGGTCTGGAACAGTGTTAAGCACGTTGTTCATGGGAACGTGCATAATAGAAGAAACTAGCTGGAGGTTAAGGACACTGGTTCCTCAGGGAGTTACAAAAGTATTGGAGGAGGTCTCTAGGTCTGGCACAGTAATGTACCCATACATATCCCTACTGAGGTTTTCATATGCCTAACCACCCCAAGCTAGGATAGGCTCCCATCCTATGGCACGTAGAATGGTAGTAACACCATAAGACTCTACATGTTGGGCACTGGTGGATCACTCAATAAGCAAGTTCATGTAAGCGATCTCAGAGACTGGTGCCAGTAGTTTGGGTTCTAGTCCTGGCTCAGATGGAGACTCAATATCTTCCACCTCATAAGGGTCTAGTGATGGTTCTCTCTTAGAGGTAGATCCCCTAGAAGATTTGGACTTCCAGGAAGCTTTCTTACCCTTCGTTTGAGCTTTAGTCATCTTAGTTTTAGGGTTAAGCGAAAAGGAAAACCTAGGATATGAGATTTTTAACAAATAAGGAAAACGGAAAGAGGAAGGAATGGATTTACCTTGGTTTGGTTAAGTTCTTAGAGACTTGATTTGTGTTGGATTTGAGTGAAAATATCTTGGATGAAGAAGTTAGGAAAAGTCAAAAAGAAGAAATGAAGAAATGTGGTCAAAATGACCTTAAATGATTTTCAGCTAGGTCTTCGGCCCGATATTCGGCGCCCCTAAGGATACGCCGAACAGTACGCCGAAGTCCGTTAGGGGTCCAAATTGAAAATTTTCAAAACATACGTTTGTTTTATAATTTGTGAAGTTATCTTATCACATCAATTCACTCCAAACAAGAAAACCTAAAATAATAATAAATTGGGTGTGGTTCCTGGTTCGGGCCAGATATGAATAGCACCTAACCCAACTTTGGCCCAATAACCAATTATTTACCAAAAATAAGAATAGTATAATCGTATTTGGTGAAATGTGGATAATTTATATTTATAAATCTTCATATTTAAATATAAAAGTCCAATTTCTGTAAATTGTCAAATCCCTCAGCCTAATGCATTTGAAATTACATTGGCTTTGAAATTTGAAAATTAATCAGCATTGGCGTTCTAAGTAATTTTAAATTAATTCGTACAACAATCATAAGTCTTAGATAATCACATCCTAGTGAATGCGATAATCCAAAACTTAGCATAGACTTCACCTTAGTAGCCGCTGCTTAAGAATCCTCAGGAATAATAGGCTAGTTATCCCAAATCGTTCATCCGATGTACTTGCTAAGGTGGACAATCAGCAAACATACGTTCCTCACAACTCACATTTTACTATACTTATTTCCCTTACCCCACTTAACCAATCTGGTGGTTAACCTTTAAGGTTCTAACCTGAATCCTATTTGAAGTCTTGATTTAGTAACTTATGTCTTAAAAGAACTTATGATCTGATACCATCTTTGTCTCGAACCAACCCAAAAATTTTGAATTTTCTAATTAAGTTGTGACCTTCACCCCACTTAACTATGAAGGTCGATCAATAAACATAAGCGGAAGATTTTATAGTTCTAGTAAGATATAAGTAACTACTAAAAATATGCTAAACTAACAAATTCAAAAGAAGTAAAATCTACTTCTAACTATACCAAGCATACTACCAGAGTACGCTACCCAATCCAAGTCTTCTCGTGTTGCGACTATGCTCCTGAGCTTGAAATATTTAACAACATCCATAAGCTGGAATCCCGGATGAGTAAACCTTCAATGAAGGGCATTCACTCATGTCACAGTATTTTAGAAAAGTGCATACGTGTACAGCTATGTAATAAGTATAATATGTGTGTGAAGTGTACAGTTGTGTCATACAATAATAATTCTCTCCCATCTTCATAGAGTTTTACTCAGTGGTTTGTGGTCCTATACTACTTGCATTGATTTTAAAGTATCAGAATTATGCCAAGTGCTTCATACAAGTGGCACTCGTAATATAATCAACACAGACATTCAATGCAAAAGAAATGTTAAGCAGCCTAAGTTGTGAAATATCGGATGATCCCACGCGATCTCGATCTCTATATGGAGTGTCCCAGCAACCTGAAAGCACCCCAGGATGTCCCAGTAACCTGAATGCATCTCCCGTATTAACGGACTAAGGAATAGAATCAGTCTTTTGGCACCGCATAGTGTTAAGGGTTTTCAACCTAGGAGGCACAATCCCCCCACTTATTTTTTATCACGGGCAATTCAGCCAAGATTTGCAGCCACCTGTGGTATCCCTCAGGGATTCATACATCTTCACAACCCAATTGAGGGTATATATATATGGCCTAGCTGACTCCCAAGCTTACACCAACGCGCGGGTCCTTGGGATAGCATACCATCTTCTAAGCTTACACCAACGTTCAGATCCTTGAGCAATATCTCTCCGCAAGACTGATGAGGTTCCCTATGTGGGTTCGCTCTCAGCTTGGTCCAACCATAGTGTCCTCTCGTAGGACTAATTAGTTATCAAGTCAAAATCCCAGATGTCAGTCTAAACCCCTTGTGTCATGAGGGGTTTAAGACCAGGCTATCACAACCGGAAAGTCCATATGCAACATTCAATTCACATCCTTAATTAATCGAAGATTCAATATTTCATAGCCATACATTCACGCAATCAATCAAATGGGCACAATCCCGTAACTAAATTGCAAAGAACAATGAAGTACTGATTCTAGCTTACTAATAACTGTAGAGTATATATTTAACTTACTACCTAATAGGAAGTATATAATCTAACTTACTATGAGTATATATGAATATGTAACAATTCAAATTCTAACTACAATTCTTTCTGAAAACTGCTATCAGGAAACTAAATACAATACCATTCTATGGTTAACAATTGAGGTACGTTGGGCACACTGGTACCAATTCCTCATCAACACTATTCATTTGGATTCATCCACGTGATCCAATTCATCAGATACTTTCATAAGAGGAAACTGAGTGCCGAAACTAATTCCATTTTCATCATATAATTATCAAGGCGTCTCAATAAGCCTAAACTCACAATTTAACAAGTTGTGAAGCATTTCATTTTTCAATTACATCTGAACATGTGTATTATGAAGATACAAAGCTAATAGAGTGGTTTTGGGGTCATGCTTACCCATTTCCCTGAAATCTCCTATTGCTTGGCCCAACTAGGAAGTCTTGATTTCCGGATTGACGGGTCGGATTTCACACAAGAGGTCTAATTGACCCGAAAATAGGCTGGACACGTGTAACTAGTCAAGATACATGCGCTCCCATTGGAATCACTCCAATTGGACCTGTCGAGTGGTTCGGCAGAGTTGTTGGCGACCATTTGGTGTGCCTAAATGTGGTAAAGTTTGCCAAATAGGTTGGCAGCTCAGGGTTTGGTCCAAATGGGTCTCGATAGATGAGAAGTCTAGTTGGTTTGGTAACTTTATATTTCGGCGACCTCTTTGGTTCAGCTAAGGGAGGCTTCACGACCTATTCGGTGTGCCTAAATATCTTCGGCTATAATTCCTGAGACCCTTATTTGGTTTCTGAGATTCGGCGAGTGTGCCGAAGCTGAGGAAGAGTCTGCTGAGGCTGAAATTTAATTGAGAGTTTGGTTTTACCCCCAGGAAGGTCTGATTATAGTAAATGCCATTTTCATTTGGTTTTACCTCATGCATGTCAAATATAATGGTCTGGTGTATAAGGTTCCACATACAACAAATATAAAGGTCTAAATCCCTAGGAGAAGGAGGGTATGAGGAAAACAACCCTTCTCTAGGGTTAAAATACAAAAACACAAATGAAATATATGATCAAATGAGGTTACTCAACTCGGGGTGTAGCCGTGTGAGTCAAGGTTGAGTTGCAGTGCATTCCGGAACTTGGAAGATCATCCTTGCGCTCCAAATCCCCTTCATGGCTCCAAAATCCCAAGAGAGAGAAGAAAACAAGAGAGGTTTGTGCTTTATGAGCCAAAAGCTCAATTTATAGGCAGTCTGTAAATAGTGCCAATACTTAAGGGCAAGCAGACTCTATTAGAGGGCTTTTGTCGAAGTGTCTGAGATGGATCTCTGAAGTCTACCGATGTAATTAATACATTTATTAAGTAATTTAAATCTTAATTAATCCCTAATTTTTCATCTTGTCTTTTAGATTGGCTATCTAATTTTATTTACTATCTTAATTAACCGAACTTTCGAGGGTTAGGGATCTAATGGCCATAAACCTAGGATGTTAGTGGACCTGGTTTTATTATTTTGAAATTATCTCCATCACTAAACTTAATTAATTGAAGTTAAGTTTTCAGGTCAGTACAGTCTAACCTCTTTAAAACAATTTCGTTCCCGAAATTTCTCTAAGGAGTTCTAAGATTAAAACGAGGATCTTGATGGATGTATACGGTAGGAGATTGGAATACTAGCATGAAATTGGATTCATTAACGGAAAGAGAAACTTCCAGTTTCATATAAAATATGGGTCAAACTATTGTCCAAGTTTAGATTCAACTACTAAAAGAAAAATAAAGTCTAATATTTCAAGGAAGCATGAACAACAGGAGGTGGTGGTGCTACACAGTAATGAACAGAAAAGGGGCACAGTTATCGCAAGTCTGCTGGAGGTGGTGGTGGAGGTATGCTAGCGAGAGGTTCCGCATCTGCAACTGGACTGCAACCGAAGGTCTCCTGGAGGAATTGGTGGGTGGTATCTACAGATCTCGGCAGTCAGGACATCTGCCTCCGTATCCGATGGTGCTCCTCAATTACCACTACTCTCATCCTCAAATGTGCTCGATAGTTTTCCCTCTCCATGGCAGTGAGTCTCGCCTCGATCGACTGTCCTCATCGGTGGAAATAGGTGGGTCTTGGTGCGGCGGATGTGGATGATCGGTGCGGCTAGTCAGCTGGCTCTTGTAGTGGCTCATGCTCGGCCTCGTAAGGCTACTGCTCCTGTGGCTAAAGCTGGTCCTGTGGCTATTGCTGTTGCTGCTGAAGCTCGTGTATATACCGGGGAAGCTTCATCAGTGAGAGATTTGTGAATGTGAAAGACCTCTCAAGAAATACTTTGTCAGGCTGGATCGGCTAGATGCCCCACTCTCTGACTGCAACACACAACAGGCATGGGAAAGGTAAGTCACCCTTCCAGGTGAGCCTGTAGTACTTGATGATGTGGGTAATCACTAAGGAAGCAAGGCAGAGACGCTAACCCATCACAACCTTGTAAAGCACTTGCACCATGAAAGGAGTAAGTTCGCTAGTGTTACCAGTGATAGGGTAGACACAGCGGAGGAAAATCGCATGCAAAATGCGATAAGGAGCAAGGAGTTTGGTGGCTGAAAGTGCATTATTATTCTTCCATGCGGCATTGTAGAAACACAGAGTAGTAGTAACGTCAGCACGCTAAGAAAAAGGGAGGTCTGGAACAGTGTTAAGCACGTTGTTCTTGAGAACATGCATAAGAAAAGAAACTAGCTGCAGGTTGGGGACTCAGGTTCCTCTAGGAGTGACAATAGTAATGGAGGAGGTCTCTAGGTATAGCACATTAATGTACCCGTACATATCCCTAGTGAGGGTTTCGTATACCTGACCACCCCATGTGAGGATAGGCTCCCATCCTATGGCACGTAGAATGGCAGGAACACCATAAGACTCTACATGTAGGGCTATGGTGGATCACTCAATAAGAAAGTTCATGTAAGAGAACTCAGAGATGGGTGCCCAAATTTTGGGTTCTGGTTCTGGCTCAGATGGAGACTCAATATCTTCCACCTCATAAGGGTCTGGTGATGGTTCTCTCTTGGAGGTTGATCCCCTAGAAGATTTGGACTTCCAGGAAGCTTCTTACCCTTGGTTTGAGCTCTAGTCCTCTTAATTTTAGGGTTTAGCGAAAAAGAGAACCTAGGGTTTGAGATTTTTAACTAATAAGGAAAATGGAAAAAGGAAGAAATGGATTTACCTTGGTTTGGATTAGCTCTTGGAGACTTGATTTGTGTTAGATTGGAGTGAAATATCTTGGATGAAGAAGTTAAGAAGAGTCAAGAAGAAGAAATGAAGAAATGTGGTCAAAATGACCCTAAATGATTCTCAGCTAGGTCTTAGGCCCGACATCCAGCTCGCCTAAGGGTACGCCAAAGTCAATTAGGAGTCCGAATTGAAAATTTTCAAAACAAACATTTTTCTTTTTTAATTTTAGAAGTTATTTTATCACATCAATTAACTCCAAACATTAAAACCTTAAAGAATATTAAATTGGCTGTGGTTCCTGTTTCGGGCCAGATATGAATAGTACCTAACCCGACTTAGGCCCAATAACTAATTATTTACCAAAAACAAGAATAGTATAATGGTATTTGGTGAAATGTAGATAATTTATAATTATTAATCTACATATTTAAATATAAAAATCCAATTTCTGTAAACTGTCAAATCCCTCAGCCTATTGCTTTTGAAACTACATTGCCTTTGAAATTTAAAATTCATTCGAATTGGCATTTTAAGTAGTTTTAAATTAATTAATACAATAATCATAAGTCTTAGATCATCACATCCTAGTGAATGCGACAATCCAAAACTTAGCATAGACTTCACCTTAGTAGCCGCTACTTAAGAATCATCATGAATTGTAGGCTAGTTATCCCTGATCGTTCATCTGACATACTTGCTAAGATGCACGATCAGCAAACATACATTCCTCACAACTCACATTCTACTATACTTATTTCCCTTAAACTCACTTAACCGATCTGGTGGTTAACCTATAAGGTTCTAACCTGAATCCTATTTGAAGTCCTGATTTAGTTACTTAAGTCTTAAAAGAAATTATGCTCTGTTACCATCTTTGTCTCGAACCAACACAAAATTTTAGAATTATCGGATTAAGTTGCGACCTTCACCCCACTTAACTATGGAGGTGGATCACAAAACATAAGCGGAAGATTTTATAGTTCTAGTAAGATATAAGTAACTAATAAAAATATGCTAATCTAGCAAATTCAAATGAAGTAAAATCTACTTCTTACTATACCAGGTATACTACCAGAGTATGCTACCCAATCCGAGTCATCTCGTGTCGCGACTATGCTCTCGAACTTGAAATATTAAACAACATCCATAAGCTGGAATCCCGGGTGAGTAAACCTTCGGTGGAAGGCATTCACTCTTGTCACAATATTTGAGAAACGTGCATACGTGTACAGTTGTGTAATAAGTGTAATATGTGTGTGAAGTGTACAGTTGTATCATACAATAATAATTCTTTCCCTTTTTCATAGAGTAGTACTTAGTGGTTTGTGATCCTACACTACTTCCTTTGATTTTAAAGTATGCAAATTAGGCCAAGTTCTTCATACAAGTTGCACTCGCAATAAAATCAAGATAGACATTCAATGCAAGAGAAATGTTAAGCAGTCTAAGTTGTGAAATATCGTATGATCCCATGCGATCTCGATCTCTAAATGGGGTGTCCCAGCAACCTGAAAGTGCCCCAGGATGTCCCAGCAACCTGAATGCACCTCCCGTATTAACGGACTAAGGAATAGGATCATTCTTTGGGCACCGCATAGTTTTAAGGGTTTTCAACCTAGGAGACACAATCCCCCCACTTATTTTTTATCACGGGTCATTCAGCCAAGACTTGTAGCCAACTGCGGGTATATATATATGGCCTAGCTGATTCGCAAGCTTACACCAACGTGCGGATCCTTAGGATAGCATACCATCTTCCAAGCTTACACCAAGGTAGTATCTCTCCGCTAGACTGATGAGTTTCCCTATGTGGGTTCGCTATCAGCTTTTTCCAATCATAGTGTCCTCTCGTTGGACTAAATGGTTATCAAGTCAACATCTGAGATGTCAGTCTAAACCCTTTGTGTAATAAGGGGTATTAGACCAGGCTATCCCAGCCGGGAAGTCCATATGCAATATTCAGTTCACATCCTTTATTAATGCAAGATTCAATATTTCATTGGCATATATTCACGCAATCAATCAAATGGGCACAGTCCCAAAACTAACTTACTAAGAACAATGAAGTATAGATTCTAGCGTACTAATAACTGTAGAGTATATATCAAACTTACTACCTAATACAAAATATATAATCTAACTTACTATGAGTATATATGAATATATAACAATTCAAATTCTAACTACGATTCTTTCTAAATACTGCTAACAGAAACAAAATACAATACCATTCTATGGTTAACAATTGAGGTAGGTTGGGCACACTGGTACGAATTCCTCCTCAACACTATTCGTTTGGATTCATCCACGTGATCCAATTCATCATATACTTTCATAAGAGGAAACTGAGTGCCAAAACCAATTCCATTTTCATCATATAATTATTAAGGCATCTCAACAAGCCTAAACTCACAATTTAACATGTGTATGATGATAATACAAAGCTAATAGTGTGGTTTTGGGGTCATGGTTACCCATTTCCCCAAAATCTCCTATTGCTCGGCCAAACTAGGAAGTCTTGATTTCCGGGTTGAGGGTCAGATTTCACACAAGAGGTCTAACTGACATGAAAATAGGCTGGACACGTGTAACTAGTCAAGATACACGCACTCCCATTAGAATCACTCCAATTGGACCTGTGGAGTGGTTTGGCGGAGTCGTTGGCGACCATTTGGTGTGCCTAAATGTGGTAAAGTTTGCCAAATCGTTAGGCACCTCAGGGTTTGGTTCAAATTGGTCTCGATAGACGAGAAGTCAAATTTGTTTGGTACCTTTATATTTCGGCTACCTCTTTAGCTCACCTAAGGGAGGCTTTGGCGACCTATTCGGTGTGCCTAAATATCATCGGCGATAGTTCCCGAGACCCTTATTTGGTCTCTGAGATTCAGCAAGCTCTTCGGTGCGCCGAAGCTGAGGAAGAGTCTGTTGAGGCTAAATTTTCATTGGGAGTTAGTTTTTACCCCCAGGAAGGTCCGATTATAGTCATATGCCATTTGCATTTGGTTTTACCTCGTGCATGTCAAATATAAAGGTCTAGTGTATAGGGTGCAACATACAACAAATATAAAGGTCTAAATCCCTAGCAGAAGGAGGGTATGAGGCAAACAACCCTTCTCCTAGGTCAAAATACTAAAGCACAACCGAAAATCATGATCAAATGAGGTTATCCAACTCGGGGTGTAGCCGCATGAGTCGAACTTGAGTTGAAGTGCATTTTGGAACTTGGAAGATCATCCTTGAGCTCCAAATCCCCTTCATGGCTCCAAAATCCCAAGAGGGAGAAGAAAGCAAGAGAGGTTTGTGTTTTATGAGCCACAAGCTCAATTTATAGGCAGTCTGTTAGTAGTGCCAATTCTTAACGGCAAAACGGGGTTTTTGGCTCCAAATTTTCCGATTGGCCATCTATGCGGACTCTGTTAGAGGGCTTTTGTCGCAGTGTCTGAGATGGATCTCAGAATTCTACGGATGTAATTAGTAGAATTATTTAATTATTTAAATCTTAATTAATCCATAATTTTTCAGCTTGTCTTTCAGATTGGCTATCTAATTTTATTTACTTTCTTCATTAACCTAACTTTCTAAGGTTAGGGATCTAATGGCCATAAACCTAGGATGTTAATGGACCTCGTTTTATTATTTTGAAATTATCTCCATCACTAATCTTAATTAATTGAAGTTAAGTTTTCATGTCATTATAGTCTAACCCCCCTTAAAAGAATTTCGTTCCCGAAATTTCTCTAAGGAGTTCAAAGATTTAAACAAGGATCTTGATTGATGTATATGGTAGGAGATCGGAATACTGGCATGAAATAGGAGTCATTAACGGAAAGAGAAACTTCCAGTTTCTTATAAAATGAGGGTCAAACTATTGTCCAAATCAAGATTCAACTACTAAAAGAAAAATAAAGTCTAATACACCAAGGAAGCATAAACAACAGGAGGTGGTGGTGCTACACAATAATGAACAGAACAAGGGCACAGCTATCTCAGGTCCGTTAGAGGAGTTGGTGGAGGCATGCTAGCGAGAGGTGCGACATCAGCAACTCAACCGCAACCGAAGGTCTCCTGGAGGAATCGGTGGGTGGCAGCTACAAATTTCTGCAGTCGAGACATCTGCCTCCGTATCTGAGGGTGCTCCTCAGTTACTACTGCTCTCGTCTTCAAATGTGCTCGATAGTTTTCCCTCTCCATGGCAGCGAGTCTCGTCTCGATCGATTGTCCTCTTCGGGGGACAAAGTCGGGTCTTGGTGCAGCGGATGTGGATGTTTGGTGCGGCTGGTCAGCCTGCTCCTGTAGTGGCTTGTGCTCGGCCACGTAAGGTTGTTGCTCCTCTGGCTAAGGCTGGTCCTGTGGTTGCTGGTGCTGTGACTGAAGCTCGTGTGTATACTGGGGAAGCTTCATCAGTGAGAGAATTATGAATGTGAAGGACCTCTCAAGCAATACCTTGTCAGACTGGCTTGGCTGGATGCCCCACTCTCTGGCCGCAGCAAACATCAGGCATGGGAAAGGTAGGTCACCGTTCTGGGTGAGCCTGTAGTTCTTGATGATGTGGGTAATCACCAAGGAAGGAAGGCAGACACACTCACCCGTCACTACAATGTAAAGCACTTGCACCATGAAAGGAGTAAGTTCGCTAGTGTTACCAGTGCGAGGGTAGACACAGCGGAGGAAAAGCGCATGCAAAATGCGATAAAGAGCAAGGAGTTTGGTGGCAGAAATTGCATTACTATTCTTTCATGCGGCAATGTAGCAACACAGAGTAGTAGTAACGTCAGCACGATCAGAAAAAGGGAGGAGTGGAGCAGTGTTAAGCACGTTGTTCATGGGAGCGTGCATAATAGAAGAAACTAGCTGGAGGTTTAGGACTCGGGGTTCCTCTCGGAGTGACAAAAGTATTGGAGGAGGTCTCTAGGTCTGGCACAGTAATGTACCCGTACATATCCCTAGTGAGGATTTCATATGCCTAACTACCCCAAGTCAGGATAGGCTCCCATCCTATGGCAAGTAGAATGGCAGGAACACCATAAGACTCTACATGTTGGGCTATGGTGGATCGCTCAGTAAGCAAGTTCATGTAAGCGAACTCAGAGACGGGTGCTCGAAGTTTGGTTTCTAGTTCTGGCTCAGATGGAGACTCAATATCTTCCACCTTATAAGGGTCTGGTGATGGTTCTCTCCTTGAGGTAGATCCCCTAGAAGATTTGGACTTCCGGGAAGCTTTCTTTCCCTTGGTTTGAGCTCTAGTCATCTTAGTTTTAGGGTTTAGCGAAAAAGAGAAACTAGGTTTTGAATTTACCAGGACTGGCCACACATTATAACTTAAAGAGTTATGATTGTGTGTGAAGCCCTTTAGTTTCCTATAGTGCAATCCACAAATCACAAACAATGAAAGTTAAATCTGTAGCTAACTTCTAAAATTTTAAAATAATTCATATATTATTCATACCTTAACTCTTATACTTTTATTAATTATAAATAAATCCTATATTTTAGTAGGTTTAGTACAATCTACCCTTATTAAGACAATTCCGATAATCCCCAATTTAGAAAAGTTTAGATACTTACCTTAATATACTCTTCTAGTTCCCTTGTTGCTTTGGATCTTCCATGATTACTCCATAGTACTCTTGACATCAATATTACCCTGTTGCGTAGAACTTGTTCCTTCCGAGATGAGTAGAATGAAAAACAATATGTTTAAGAAGAAAGCAATTTTCCCACGCTTAAGTTAGCAGCCAATGTCAGTAATAACAAACAGCACACAGAAACTTTTTAAAACAATAGCACCTTGAAAACTTTTGAAACATCGGGAATTAAAAACTTTTGAATTTTGATTAAAAACATGAAAAACTTAGGTTCACAAGAAAATTAAGCTCTGATACCACTTTTGACACGACCCAAACTTAATGGAAATTCACGTGGGAATCCCTTAGGTCCAAACCGCGACTCTCACCCCATATCCCTCTTGGAGTAGAAAGTAATAAGAGCCAAACCATAGAAATATCATGTAAGACTTTTATAAATTAATTTTACTAAAATTAATCAAAATAATCTAAGTTTATTACATTCAAAACAATCAATAAATCACAGCGGAAAATAAATAAAGAAATAAAATATTTTAAATCAAATCCCTATTAACTTACTTATTATATAAATCCAAGTAAATCATCCCTATTACATGTTCTACCAATATAAACAAGTAAATCCTAATCAGAACAAATATCTTCACCTTTGACTTAGTCTCCACCTTGAACTCCATGGTTCTGCAGTCTACTAACTAAAGATCCTGAAATGGTTGCTCAAAGGCGTCAGCTACACTTAGCTTAGTAAATAAATCAATT
>JAUPMG010032243.1:0-14623 GCA_031762675.1 Pachysandra terminalis | reverse complement strand
ACTTATATCTTACTAGAACTGTTTGAACTTCCGCTTACGTTTCAATTTGTGTAGCCACTCCCGTAGAACTACGGGGTAAAGGTTACGCTCGAACT
This sequence comes from Pachysandra terminalis, assembly GCA_031762675.1. Classification (NCBI taxonomy): domain Eukaryota; kingdom Viridiplantae; phylum Streptophyta; class Magnoliopsida; order Buxales; family Buxaceae; genus Pachysandra; species Pachysandra terminalis. The sequence goes on along the minus strand of JAUPMG010032243.1, from coordinate 14,528 downwards.
GGAAAACTTACGAATTAGGGAATTTCTGGTTCGAGATGTGACACATATCTTCATTCCCCAGTAGTTATCTCTGAATGAGATATTTGTACTTCAGAGTCTTTTTTAAAGTTGTAGAATGACATATGTAATTCTGGTTTCATTAAGTCAAAGGCACTCAAGTTGGTAGCATGTAAGCTCTAAACTTCAAAAGGGCCTAGATAACTTCCTTACAGGTACTATTGATCATGAAAACGAGTTGATTGCTGAGAAATCTAACTCTGAAATCTCTATATGGGTAATTCGTGAATACATTGATCACTTTGTGGTAAATAGTTATTTTAACATCCTTAGAACGCAAATAGCCACAAAGGGGAGTTCTTTCGCAATAAACGAAGTCCAGAAAAGGATGTGACATTCAGTAGACCCCTTTACTTCAAATGATTGGAATGAATTTCTTGCAGCACGTGATAAAACCTCAGGTTCTTATAATATTTGCTGTAACTTATCTAAAATGGGGTTTTGTCTTATCTGGGATGACGGTAAGAAGGAAAATGTTGCTTTTAGATCTTTATGCATGCTACACGTGTCATTTAACCCGTGTTCTTCTAAATCTAAAACAACCTATCAAAGAGCAAGTTTGTGGATTTGAAGTGACTCATCCCTCTTTTTAGAAATTACTTAAACGTGTTGAAATACACGTGGCATTCAAGATATTTTTTGACGCATAAGGATATTTATAAGAATCTCAATGAACACTTGTTTGAATCACATCTGTCTTAATTTGATAGGCTAAATTCCCTATAAATAGCAGAACGTATTCTCCATTAAAGACATTCTGGTTTTATTTGAAAGTTAAGTCTCTGAGAAATTAAGAAGTAAAAGACAACAGTTAGTAAAGACACTGAAAGAGAGAGAGGGGATAGTCAGTCATATATTGTATTTCTCAATACATGATATAGACTTCGATCCTTCGAATATCGAGGTTTTCTTGCTCTGAGATATGCATTCAAACTGACTTACAGTTATTTCAATATCGTCCCCCTTTGTCTCTTCTCTATCTTATTTATAGGTTATGTTTGTGAAGAAACACTCTTGATATAACGGTTGTGCAACAATTTAGGCTATCCTAAAACAGACTCCCTGAGCTTACTTCTCTGGAGGGTTATTGTATTGGCTCTTAATATTATTCAATAAAGTTCTTTTGATATATTGAGTCTTTTACAAATCCCGCATCAACAGTATATTAAATGATGTTATATTTCATCCTAATTTAAAATTAAATTTTAAATAATTAATTAATTAATTACAAAATAAACGGGTTAGGCAAATTTAACCCCTTATTAATGGGTAGGGTTTGGGTACATGGTTTATCAACCCGTTAGTAAATAGGGTAAACCCAACAGAACCCGTTTACAACCCGACCCATTGCCATTGGGTTCTGCTTTTGGATAGGCTGGATTGAGGTCAAATCACAGCTCATATCCTCTCCCAACCTCAGCTGAAACTTGTTCAAAGAAAACAAATTTACAGAGAAGATACAAGAATCAATCCATTATAATTCCTCAATTTCTAACTTCTTGCGTACTCAATCTGGGACTGAAACTTGTGGCAACCACTTTCAGTAAATAAATAAAGGGCCAGTTAGGTGACGCTTGAAGAAATGTATGATTCCTTACATTGTGGGATAGGATCCATTTGTTTGGAGGCTTTCTTGACTTCCTTGAGTATTGCTTCTGAAAGTTGCTCTGCATCATATTCAATTCCAAAACATTTCACTATTTCCATGTCTGGGTCCAGCAGGTACCTGCAGCTTGTTTTAAAATGAATTACCAGTCTTGTTCCGAGTTAATCTCAAAATAAATGTCAGATTCATTGAGCTTACATATTATGGGAGGACTCGATAAGGTAGTCATCCCCATCCTCTTCAACCTTCTTGAAGTAAACACGGTACTCCTGAGCCATTCGTCTAACAGCATCAACTGATCCCGTCAATCCAATAATTCTCGGGTCAAATTCTGCAATCCACAACGAGCAAGGGTCAAATTCTGCAATCCGTATGTGAGGTACGATGGTATACCGTACGAGGACGATAAAACTGACCTTAAGGTACACTTTGACCTGTGAAGGTGAATCACGTTGAGGATCGATGGTGACAAACACTGGGACAACCTTAAGATTATGTTTCGACACTTCATCCAGGTTTAGAAACAAAATGTCAGTGGCCAATCCAATAAATAAGGTTTTTGATCACCATCGTTATCATAAAAACGTATTTCGACCATTTGGACCAGTACGACAATTTCAAAAATAAATGAATGAATAATAATAAAAAAAATTAGAAAGATCAAGTAGAAATGGATATCACCTAATATTTCAACGGCCTTTGCCATTTTCTGGATTTCCTCCGGTCCAACATCTGGAGAAGAAGTATATCCAAAGTAGAGAAGAACCCAATTTCCCCTAAGGTTGCGGTCAGTAACCCATTGATGTTCTGTATCAATAAGAGTAAAGGGGCCTCCAATTTTGGGTCCCTTGATTGTATCCCTATCATCCCTGGTATCTTGGCCTGATCCAGCAAAAGAAGAGAAGAATTAGAAACAAAGGATGAGCTTCTCTGAATATTAGATCCTTCCATAAGATGGACGAAACCCAATTTGATGCTTGGGAGGATAAATTTCTCATATCTTCAAACTAAAAGAAAAGGTAAGGATTCCCTCATACTTTCTTGATGAACTTGCAATTGTGGACGGCACCCATTTTTTTTCCCCCAGAGCAAGTCAAAGATGACTATGGCACATCATATGTACTTTACATTTCTTTCCTTTATTTTTCTTGAGGTGTTCCAGGTTGTCAGATACATCTGAATAGGAGTGAAGTCTTTGCTACTAGTGAGGAATGATGCTTTTGGGAAAACAGGTGCTTGGGGATATGAATTGATTAATTCTCCATTTTTTTTATATCCTCTCTAAACTAGCTAATAGCCAGAGATGGGTGATATGGATCCATTAGTGGAATACTTTGAGAAAGATTAGCATCTCGGCAGGGAAGATAAATTGATTTACCCAAAAGAGGCTCCTGAAAACCTTTTGGTGGAGAACTGTGGTTTAAAAATCTATTGAGGTCAAATTATTTCCACTGAATAAATTTCACTTCCATAAGTACTCAACCAAGGTCTGTCAACGTTTCATAACTTTAGGAATTAATTCAAAAGGTATGGATATTATAGTATAAAAAGCACAAACCATTAATGGAAGTAATGAAATTACTTGCAACAAACTTCAGAAAACTATTGTGATTCATTTAAATTGGTTTTTCTTTATTCTAATCTCACAATTTCACCTTTTCATCAAGTTTTTGGTCTAAAACAATCACTCAGAATATCTTAACATGTAATACTCGTCTCAGTTTCTAATCTACTAATTTCGGAAGGAAACTTCTTTGAATTTAGGTAACATTTAAAAATCTCTCTTTTTATTGCATTCTTTGTAGAAATTTATGCACAAAATCATGACATCATTTGTAAAGCATCAATTTCATTATCCATTGATGCATCACCTTCGTTTAATTTCAATTTTTTGTGAAATCTTGGGGAAAAAAATGTTAAAAATCTAAACTGTTGAATTGCTCACCTTATTTTGAGTTTTTTTTTTTTTCATTATATAATTTATTGTTGATTGAAAATTTTATAAAAGTACAAAAATAATAATAACATTTACAAATTTCGGTTTCCTTGTGACCTTTGAGATTATTCAAGTGCACAAACACCCAAGTGTTTTTGTGCAAGTTATAAGGGAGGCATCTTCAGGGCCATCCTGGTCTTTGGGCGCATATGCACGTGTATGTGCATGCATGGTATTTCAACAAATAATAACATGAAAAATTATCTCAAGGAGTTATATTATTTTTTTCTTTTCAAGGGTTATTTTCTTTTCTTTTCTCTCCCCTGCTTTTTTTCCTTGTTCTTATATATATATATATCTATATATATATATATATATATATACCCGTGCGTTGCACACGAAGGTTGATCTTATAATACATGTTATAGTTAAAATTACAATACAAAGAAAATATGATCTTTAACATTCCAGTAACTGCTATATTAAAAAATATGAAACATAATAAAATTCATTATATTATCTTATTTTTTATTTAAATTTATATTAACACATGGTAGCCTATGGTATGGTAAGTTAGTTATATAATTTTTAATAACATTTATTATATTATTAATTATATAAAGAAAAAATTAGCATGCTTTTTCAACCTAGTAATGAAAGATCTTAAACTTATCTTTTATTTTAAATTTATATTGTAAAGACTATAGTAATATTATCTTAAAATTAAAAGTATGAAATAACGTTATTATAATTAATTAAATATCGATTTATTAATTAGTTAAAATCTTGATTTTAATAAGCTTAATATGATTTCTAGACCTAGTTAAGTTCTTTAAATCCCTTAGAGAATCTAAATTTTGATAATTAAATTCTTGGCTTCTCTTATTAGTTGATAATTAAATTCTTGATTTCTGTTATTAGTTAGATTCTTCAATTTGTTAGTAACATTTTTTATAACGAATCAAATTTAAGATTTTGATAATTATTTAGATTTTTAATTTATTTAGATTTCTTAATTTGATAGTCCAAAAAAATAGGGGATTTTTAGGTATAAGAGATAGGATTTATGGGTGAGAGAGTTTTAATAAAAATAAAAACGTGGGTGGAGTGGAAGAAGAATTTTAGTCTAAAAAGGAAATTTAAATTGTTTAATAAAAGTAGAAGATAATTGGAGTGGATAATTAACTAATAATACAAATTTAAACTGATGAATTATAGTTCAAAAAAATAGGGGATTTTTAGGGATAAGAGATAGGATTTATGGGCGAAAGAGTTTTAATAAAATTAAAAATGTGGGTGGGGTGGAAGAGTTTTAATAAAAATAGAAGTATTATATTAAAACTTAAAAAATAAAATAAATGAATGTACTGAAAAAATCTTAAAAGTAATATTTGTTTTAATAGTAGTATAGATATATATACTGACTGCAAGTGTTGCATGATTACATCTAGCCATTTAATTAATATGAAAGAGGAGATCAGGTTCATAAGAAATAAAATAAATTTAGCAACAAGGACATGCTACAAGTAACACATAATTCAACCATACATTTTCCAACTTTCAGCTCACTACATGCAGTTCCTTTAAAAGTATTAGCACCTAGAATATCACCTTTTGGAACTGCTCCTCTCATCATTATAATGAACAAGAAGGCCTGCTCCAGCAATCATTAGTAAAGCTGTGGGCTGCAAAAGAAATGAACATCCAAGCATGAGAATAACTGTCACAAAACTCAAATGTTTATTTGTCATTGTCTTTTCCAAGAGAGCATACTGAACATGAAAAATTATTAGCACAAAACAATTAAGAAATAATGGTGGAGTTGACGTAACATACAACGACGCAAGTACTCCATGAGCGAGAACTCAATGGTTTCTCAGGGAAAAGATGCTGACCATTTGGCCTTTTATAGTTGTATTGTGGGTATCCAGAGTAGCTACGAGATTGAAATGTCCTAAAGGGACCTGACCTACAATGGAAACACAATCTTAAGGGCCATTTGATGAGGCAAAAAGAACTATGAAAAAAAATATAATTATTTTAAATGATTCCTCAAGTGCATTGCAAAGATATTTGAAATATACAACAAAATACAACTAATTGTTTGCTTTCTTTTATCTCTCCACTTCTCCAATCTGTTTAGGCCTTCACTGCAATTTATTTACATATTTATGCAAGGGTCGGTTCTTTCATGGCACTAAATAAGATCTATTGCTCTCGGTTATAAATTTGATAGAGACCATCAAATCAGAAACTTTATTTGTCAATAAACAAGATAATATTCCCAAAATCCATTAATATGAGAAGAGCTGAGCATGGAGCACAAAATGATTTAAGCAAGGTGGATGATTGCTTATGCACTTGGGAAAAATTGTGCAAAAACATGAAGCAAGTCAATAGCTAAGTTGGAACTGAAATGTGAGCATGTCTGAGTAAAATTTATTTTTGGAAACTTTTGCAGACAGTTATTTGGCGTACCCTTATGAAAAACAAGTTATGTAGCAGCAAATCACCCCACGCTATGGCCAACTCCATGAATCCATTATCATCGACATATAAAAAGGACCATAATTATGGGTTAGAGCCTGATGCTCAGTTCGACCATGCTCACTGTCATATCCATGAGATCTCGTCAGATCAAACTTCTTAACAAAATGGATACCCCAAGTTACATAGCATGCTTCATTCTCTTTTATCAAAGATTGTATAGCATACTTTTATCAAGACGTAGCACTAATAATTTAGTAAAAATCTCTAAAGAGCCTACACTCATTCCAAATCTCAAGGAGTTCACATATTATGTTTAATTAATCATAGTAGATCCTCTAATATAATACCATGGATCCTCATTGACAACAATCAACAACATCATTAGGTTTTTAAACTTCTATGTAACCAGACCAACCAATGCACTAAAGCACTGGAAGATCAAATACCTGTAGTTCTTTCCACTTGTAACATATATTTGCTGAAGCAGAAATTCTCTAGCTAATATGAGCTCAATCTGGAAAAACAAAAGAGCAAACAATATGAAATTCTCTAGTATGTTGGGCTTAGTAAAGGTGTTGGATCCGTTTAACCCCCATAACTTAGATTATGGGAACGCAGTTAAAAAGACTCCACCATTAAGGAATAGATATATGGACACATCATTCAAAAAAAAAAAAAATCACACAAAAAACTTAGTCATGTATATATTCCACTAATCATGTCTAATAAATAAAATAGTTAACCATAAAATTTAGCAACTATAACAGAAAACATGACAATATATAAGCATGGTGTTTGGATGACCCGATCCCAATTTTCCAAGATGTATTGGAATTGGCTACCATCAAGTTCCCATCGTGGTTCGGAACACGTAATTTCAAAATAAAAAATAAAAAATGTATTGACTCATTCATGATCTCCGAGGATCGTTTGGATCACTCAACCATATCAGATCGTCCAAGTCAACTCAGTGATCCAAATGAAACAGCTGCTTTTTAAAAGGGGTCATGAAACCTTGTTTAAAAACATGGTGCTCTCCTCCCCCATGCTTGTTCTGATAGTATTGTACTTCAAATAGAGGTGCCCCGGCTTTTTATGTGTTGAAAAAAAAAGAAAAAAAAAAGAGGATTATCAGATTTTTATCATTGAAATTTCCAGCCACTCTTCTAGTGAGGAATTCTTTTCCCCCCTTTCATCTCCAAACAACCACTAGACACCTCATTTCATGCTACACGGCTTTTCTTTGACTCAGTGATGTTTTGTATCAACCCCCTCCCTCAGCTAGAACTAACATCAATGTAATTGAATTATTATGTTTAGTTTCCGTGTGTAAACATAAATACTTTCAAATGAAATCCATTATAAACTGCTCCTATATAATATTAGTAATGGTTTCTACATAATATGACTAATGGAGACAATACTTCAAAATTCGCGACAAACAAACATCAGACTTATATCAACATCTCACCATACTAACATATCCTTCCTTCAGCCGTGCAAGTAACCAGACTTCCTTTGCATCTAAGTATGCTTTCCAACAAATTTATTCCAAGGGATTGACTTGGGAATCTGTTTCCTCAAATTGGCGATTAAACAATGGGATGAATCAAGACTTTGATGACATCTCAGCAATGGTTGTATTACTAACAACTAGCGACGGACGCATTTTTCAGTATCCATCCCTCTTCCAATAGGAAGAATTCCATGACGAATCCCAATTTCTTCAAAATGACCACTCTCCTATTTTCCAAGGTTGTAAATGTCGTTGTCGCAAGACATGTCACCGGACCTTTCCAAAGAAATGTTGCCGACTTGGCAGAAAAAAAAAAATAGAGAAAAAAAATGGTGAAAATAGGCCCTTTTTAATTAAACTTTGTAAGGATCTAACTTAGAACTAAAATATATTTAATAATCCAAAATACGACAAAAACAATGCATATATAGGGGTGGTAGAGTGATGAGGATGACATTGAGCCAAGACGCCACTCTTTATGGATGTGATGTACTGATGTCTCCTAATTATGTTTACTCATTTCATCTAATTGTATTATGTCACTTGTACATTTTTTTTTTTTGTATTTAGTGTATTTAAATATGCTTGTCATAATTAGCGACTCATATTCACTAGTGTCTAGATTCAAGGGGGACGGACCTGAGGGTATATTGGGGATTTTCTCTATATACCGGGTAAGAGTATAAGTTGTAACCTTAATTCATTATTTCATATACTGGAAACTTCTTCTCTCCCGTGGGCGTAGGCTTTGCCAAACCACGTATATCTGTGTGCATTGTTTTGATCTTCGCTTTACTGTGTTTATTATTATTGTTTGATCCCAATCAACAGATGAAATCTCAGCAATGGTTTTATTACTAAAATTTTCAGTATCCAACCCCTTCCAATAGGAAGAATTCCATGAGGAACCAAAAAAATTAACCACTTGAGATTGAAGGACATCATGTTCATTTAGCCATCTGGGCAGTTTCAATTTTGGCAACACATACTAGAAAATCTGAATATGAGCTCAGTGTGGAAGACAAACTTTTGTTGATGCTCAAATTATCTCCCAAACTGAAGTCCTATTTCAGGGCCCTACATGATCGCACCTAATACTAACTCCTCCTCCTGAAGTATTGAATGCAAATAAATATTTATTAAAAGATAATCAAAAAGAAAAGCAAGCAAAAAAGAAATTATAGCATTTGAGATGTTGAATCAACTTCTAAAACAAATATATAAATCCCTAGGTAAGAACTATCTCGATTAACAAAAAAAAAGAATCCCATTGAAAGTGAAGACTAAAGAGCGAAATAAAGAAGAAACAATAGGCTTAACTGACCCTCGAAGTAGATTCAGAGAGACACTTTAGCGGTTCTGGAGTGAGAAGAGAAGAAACCGTGATAAGGGCATGATTTATGAAACAAAAATCGTGACAAATGTTTCAGAAATACGAAGTCCGAGCTAAGAACCGTCATTGAATCGCAATCCAATCGATTTCTGCATAGGAAACCGTTAATAAAGAGTTTATTTGTAATTCTGAGGTGAAGATGTATCTTTTCCGAACTCAACGCAGCGGGTTAGGCGTGCAACTTGGGTAGGTTAAACCCAAAACCGAACCGATCCAAACCGATTTCGGTTCGGTTCGATTCGGTTTGGCTTTCTTGATATTTGGTTCGATTTTGGTTTTGAAATTATAAAACTAAACTAGATCGGTTTGATTTTGAATTAAAGCCTTGGTTAAACCGAAATCCAAACTCTAATATATATAGTTCTAAACCAAGCCGAACCAATTTAGACCGAATTATAGTCTATAGAAGTATTATATATATATATAACATAATATTTTATACATATATGATAATTCTAAAAAACATTATATTAAACCAACCTAAGCCGACCCAAACCGAACTGAAACTGTAATTAGGTCAGGTTGGTTTGGGTTTAGGGTTTTCCATTTCAGCTCAGTTCAGTTTTTGGGTTGAGAAATTCAGTTTGGCTCAATTTTAGGTTAACCTTCATCAATATCGATTTAGTCTTGAGTTGACCTCAACCCGAATCTAACGGAACCGAGTTGACCCCCAAGTTTTATCATATGGGTAAGTATACACATATATACTTCACCAAAGAGCTACTGAAACTAGTTGGGCCAAACTTTGAACGCCGAAGTATTGTTCCTATAAGAAAACTGGGAAAGCAACTAGGCTTTGGTGCTGATTGAGATCAACCCAAAACCAAATATGTTAGTGATCCAAAAATGAATCGAACCAATTTAAAAGAAAAACCTATAATCCAATCCAACACAATATTTGTTATCTTGGTTCTATCATGTGTTCATTTATAAAATATAGCATATCTTTATATCATATATCATACGGCTATAATTAGGTCTGAATGGGTTTCGTTTAGAGGTATATCATATATGTATTAGAGGTATATATAGCAAGGTTTTAATTCTCGAGATCCTGGATCGGACCGGTCCTGACCCGGATCAGCGATACCGGCTGATCCAAAAGTTGGATTTGTCTTTAAAAAGAAATAATAATAATTTGGATTGGTCAAACCCGTCACCAAATCGGCGATACCGGTCACCAGAACGGCGATACCAGTCGTCGGAATGGCGATACCGGTCAGGATAGGTCAGACTCGGACCGATCTAGACCGATATTAGTTGGATACTTTATTTAATAAATTAAAAACAAAAAAAACTGAAGATCAGTTGGATTGGCCGATCCAGTCACTGAATTGGTCCGGATAGGCCGGTTCAGATCAGTATCGGTTGGACCGGTCCGATCCAAAGCCACCCGATACAATAGTTGTATTGTGGCTTGGGATCGGATAGGTCCTGGCGGATGCCGATACGAACCGGCTGATCCTTGAAACCGTGATATATTGGTTGTGCTTTGTACGCATTTGGCTAGATCCAGGTTTAAAATATGCAACCCGATTTAAGATTCAATTTTAATTTACCATTAACCTAAAAGGCAAAATAATGTTCTCTTCTGATCTATCTCACCAGCTTTAACTGGCTGGTAAGACAATACCATTTTTGTCACAGGGAAGAAGGTCTTGACTAATCTAAACCATCTAATATGATAAGAGACTGTAAATTAGATACGTGAACAATATTGTAATATATAAAACCCAATAATATTTGTATTAGATTTTATCATTCATCATCTAAGTTTTTAATGATTCTCAAGTTTTATATAAAGAAAGAAGAAAGATGTTAGTTTAGGTGACTCCTGCATGCCACGTCAAAAATGGTTTGAGACTGAAACTTGGTATATAAGTAAAGAGGTTGATTAAGGGTCCACAATTCCAAATGGGTTCTTCCTCTAGACTGTCCTTCCTTACTGCCCAAGTGTTGACCATCTCCTTCATAATTTTACTCTTATTTTTAATTCTTCCAAAGAATCAATATCCATGGAGTTGCATCCAAGAATCCCAACATATAAATCTATTATATTAACATGTAATAGACTAAAGAATTAGTGCTCTAGGGGTCAACTATTTCTGCCTCAAGTGCGCAACTGTCTTGGGCAAGGATAAGTGACCCGTAAGGCCAGCCCGAACAGAAGGTTAAAGCCCGATCAATTTTTCGGATCGGATTCGAATTTATATTAAATTAACTCAATCCGAGTTAACATTAATAAATAATATATAATTTTTACTTAAATTTATCATCATCTCATCATCATCTTGTAATTGTAGTTTAGTGTTGAGAAAATTATATTCTCATCTTGTGATTGTAGTTTAGTGTTGAGAAGATTATATTCTCTTTGTGAAGACCTATAGTTTAGTGTTGAGAAGATCACATTCTCTTTGTAGAGACCTACAAAATAATACCATATATATAGTTTTTAGTTTAAAAAATAACACACATTTCAATTTGTATGGCAACTGGGCTCGGGCCTGATGTATTTTAAATACATCAGGCTCGGGCCAGGCGAGACCGACAGTTGTTTGTGCAATAAGATGTGCTTAAATTAAGCAAGTCTGTCTTTTGGGGGGTCACAAGAAGTTACATTTTTTTTTTTGGGGGGTAATGAAGAAAAAAAAAAACACGATTACATATTGAAATTCCTAGCAGTATGTCTTCCCATTGAAATGATCTTATTCAAGCTTGAAAGAGCTTTCCCACGCCAAAAACACGAACCCTCATCAATGGCCAAATTTGCTAAATGGTCAGCGGCTTGATTAACTTCTCTATCTCTATGTTCATGTTGAAAAAGGACCCCTTAGATAGTAAATGCCTCATCTTCATCTTATCGATGGCATTTGCAGGGTTGAGACTCTTGGGGCAGGCGTTTGTACAATTCTTTGTCGTCATCTTTTGATCTTCTGTGAGAGCTTGCAATCTCTCGTCTCACATCGAATATAGATAGGCAGAGGCAGCAGAACTGTTTAGTACTATCATACAGTGCTTTATATTGTAGGACCGAGGGAGTGAGAACACAATAGTTACCTGTCAGATATCCATCTGTAAGCTTGGAGCAACGCAGCTGGTCCAAGGAACTTTTCAGGGTTCCACAATAAGAAGGGCAGGAAGTAGTGCAGCAAGCGCACAGTATACACTCGTACAGCCCATCTATCTTCTTTCTATCTGCAGGTGATTGCCTGTACTCTCGCCCATCCTCTGGTACCTTTCTGCTCTTAAGCCAAGGATCAATCAGCCTATATATGCCAAGGCTTAATGCTTTGAAGATTATTACTGTCAAACATGTCAGGAAGAGGAGTAATAGTAGTGGACTTAGTGGTGTCCGTGTCGATGGGCTTGAGGCACGCCACCGTATTGGTGCCATCGATGTTCATGGCACAAGACCCACATATCCCTTCCCTGCACGACCTTCTGTAGCTCAAAGTCGAATCATCCTCCTTTAACTTCTCTTCTCTAGTGAGGTGGTGAGGTCTACATAGTAAGATTGAAAGGCTGGCTTGTTTGTGGGCTCGTCAGGGTTCCATTGATAGATTTTGAATTCCTTCTTGAGCACCTTCATGAGTTTCTGCCGAAGCGCGTCATGGGTCTCCACTGCAGCTTCTGCATCTTCTTGTAATACTGGATGACCTTCCAAGATTAGAAAATTGCTTCCTTTGAGATCTCTTTGACTCGGTATACGAGCCACCTTGTTGTAGCCATGGCGAAACCAGCTCTTAGAACTCTCTCTCTCTCTCTCTCTCTCTCTCTCTGGAATCTACATTGAAGAAACTAGAAAGTAAGCTGAGCAGTTTTGGGTGGGTAATCACGAAAGAAAGGGATGAAAATCATCTGTGGTCTTGGCTGTGGGGTGATTTGTGATTGGATGAAAAATCACCCCACAACCAATCACAGATCACCCCACAACCAAGACTACAGCTGATTTGTTTCCGAAAGAAAATTCTTGCATGGAGAAAACATGTCAAGACTCAATAGAAGGACGCTTTGAAGAAACGTGGCTACACGTGTTCACTAGCGTGCATAGATGTGTGTCAACGCATCAGATTTTGGAAGATGAGCCACGCCCAAAGCCTTATGCGTTGAGAGCATTGCGTCTGGTCCAACGTAGTTGCACTATCAGCTTTTCCAACAACTGACGTCCACGTCTGTTCAAAAGTAAATTTGAAATTTCAAAACTGGACATGTGATGGATATCAACTGTTAGAACAGCCGATGGTGCAACTACCTTGGAACTGACGAAATGCTCTCGCGTTGCTGCGTATTCAAAAGTAAATTTGAAATTTCAAAACTGGACATGTGATGGATATCAGCTGTTAGAACAGCCGATGGTGCAGCTACCTTGGAATTGACGAAATGCTCTCGCGTTGTTGCGTATTCATGCATACTATTAATGAATGCACATCTTGCTCCAAACGATATGCCCATGTCACTCCAGAGGAGGAGACCTATTAATTGCAAATCACAGACAGGGATGCGATTGTGCATACCGGACTGGCGGGTAACAGCCCGGCCCGATCATATTGAACAATGCATGGCACAACAAGCCTTGTATTACCGGGTCGAGCATGGGTTTATAGTTCACAGCCTGCATATGATTGGGTACGAAACATGATTGGGTCTTGTCTAATTTTGACATAATTTTAGGCAAAAATATGAGCCCGGCTGGACATGATAATTACCTTTTTCGTTCCGTGCCAGGCCTGGGAGGCCGAAATTAGGCATGACAAGAAGGCAAGAGCCTTATCATACCGGGCCGGCAAGTGTGGCCCATTTGTCCACCCTTTAGATGCAAACTCTTGATGTTGGGCTTCATCCGGATGTCGATGGGTGGTGCTTGGGTTTTGGATTGGATTTGGGCCTTCTTGACAAGTTAAGGAACCTGGTTTGGATTTCAAAGTAAAATAAGCTGAAACAGTGTCAGGCCCAGGGTCAGAAATTACAAACAGAATATTATACAGGGGTGGGTGAAAGCTGGGGTTAGGCAGAACCACTCAACTACCAAAAATGCAAATTTATAGGTTGTCAAAATACATCAATCCAGTCTATTAACTTGTGGGCCAAAAACCAACATTTTAAAGACATCAATACATGAACAAATTGTAATCTCTTATAAAATGATATATTAATTGCATAATTAGAATAGTTCAAGCAAACTTTATTTTAGCTAGCCGCTTTAATGAAATTTTTAATGCATTTATTCGAAAATTAAATTATATTACTTATAATGCTGATCATTAATTAATTAAGCTCTTTAAAAAAAAAAAAATTGTTTTTAGTACAACTAGGTATCATCCATTCATGTATGTCAATTTTAAGAAATTAAAAAAATATATTATATTTATTTAAATAAATGTATCATTAAAAGACAAATGATACAAATGACATATAGAAAAAACAAAATAGGGTACCGGGAGAGTCAAACTTAAAAAACGCTTCTGTCAAGGGTGGAACGTGACACCGGATTTGTACAAGGTAGATGTTGAAGTAGTTTTAATATTTAGGG
>JAUPMG010032232.1:0-14623 GCA_031762675.1 Pachysandra terminalis | reverse complement strand
AAATATAGATATATAACTATAATTTTAATAAATGTATGTATAAGAATATAAATTTTAAAAACTAAAAAGAGGTGCATATAATTTTAGAAAACTAAAAATAGATAATTATAAAACTAATTGGGTATAAAACTGTAATTTTATAAAAAAAAATGAATCGTTATTTTAGTTAAAAAAACAACACCGTGTGTTTAAAAAAAATTAGAAAGCGATAATAGAAAACAAGGGGGGCCACCATATGAGGCAAGTAGGCGTGCCCTAAATGGAGTATTCTTATTTGGATAAAAATAAAAATTAAAAAGAAAAAGACGTTAAAAAGGAATAAAAAGAAAGAAAAAAAAATTTAAAAAAAATATTTATACAAAAATATTCTTAAAAGTAGTATTTTCTTTTAATAGTAGTATAGATATCGTCCATATATATATATATATATGGAGTTCAGTTCAGTTCAGTTTAGAGTTCACAGGTATTGGTTGGTTTAATTGAAATGCAAAAGAAAACCGATCTAACTTGATTTTATAATTTCAAAATCAAAACCGAACCAAAGGTCTAGAAAGCCAATCCAAATCGAACCGAACCAAAGGTCTAGAAAGCCAATCCAAATCGAACCAAAGCTAGTTTGGGTCAGGCAGTTTTCGGGTTAAACCGATCCAGCTTAAACCCCTAGTAAGGGGTAAATTTCTCTCATGGCTCTGTGGGACCTTCGTAAGTATGTGGAAACTAAGGGTTGTTTGTTGTTATTCCATGCCCTTTTATGCATAGCCTTTTATATAAATGGAGTGGATGTCGCCAGAGTGAAAATTTAGGGTTTTGGTGATGATGTGGTGGCTAAGTCGTCTAGGGTTAGGTGTTTTGATGTCAAAGGTTTTTTGTTGAGGAAGGGCTGGATTGCAAAGAAGGGAGAGTTCGTTAAACGGTAGCGCTGAAAAACCTACAGGTCTTCTGTAGGGTGCCTAACCATTCGCCCTATACATTGATTTTTCACTTTCGTGGAAAAGATGGCTTCATAGTACGGATTTGTGCTTGTGGGATTTGGTGGTAAGACTGGTTTTGGTCTTAGAAGGATTTCTCTTCTTTGCCAAATCTCCTCTCGCTGAATCCCATCTCTTTACATGCATTCCCGCCTCCAAATGCCATTACATTCTCCGTTTCTCTTTTCTCTTCATTATTTATTTATTTATTTTTACTTTTTTTTTTTCGATAATTTCTTAGAATAGTCTTTGAGAGATGTTTTGGGATGATTTGATTTCACTATTTACTTGGTAGAATCAATTAGGGTGCAACTCGATTCAGTTTAAACCGAAAATGATCGATGTAAACCGATTTTGATTTGGTTTGAGTTGGGAATGTATAGATATGGTTTAGAAAATGTCAAATCGAATTAGTTTGGTTTGGTTTTGGGTTGAACTCTTGGTTAAACCGATTTTGATTTGGTTTGAGTTGGGATTGTAAAGATATGGTTTAGAAAATGTCAAATCGAATTAGTTTGGTTCGGTTTTGGGTTGAACTCTTGGTTAAACCAAACTAATCCGGAACCCAAATCGAACTGAATCGATTCAAATCGAATCGAATTTAATTTATACTAGTTTATATACCATATATTTTATATATTTATAAATCATCTTTAAGAAACTTAAAACTTGTGTAAGAGAAAGTATGTTTTCTCTTCACATATTAGTCTTCAATGAGTCAACAACGGAATATCTTCACACTTTATTTATGTTTATTTATGTGTGTTTTGTATTTAATGCATGTTACTCAATATAACCCGAATCAAATCGAATTGAAATAATAACTCGATTTGGATTTAGGTTATTACAATTTAATTTGGTTTGTTTTATAGGTTTATCATTTCAGTTGGTTCGGTTTTAGGTTAGCTCTATTAGATTTTGATTTGATCTTGGATTGAGATCAACTCAAACCAAATCGAACCGAGTTGCACACCTAGAATCAATCGGTCAGGGTCTCAAATCAAGGTCGAACATGGACATTTTAGTTCAACCCAATAACTTTATTTCTTAAATGTCTGCCATTGTGATGGATCAGGTTCACTTGTAACAACGAATCCTATTGCAAGACCCATACAGGTACATGCCTCCCTGATTATCTGCCTTGAACCTGATTGCGGCCCATCCCCCAGTTGGTGCCAAACTCAGTGTTCAAGTTTTCAGCCAAAGAAATCCAAATCTGTGTAATAAAAGACGAGTGGAGGCTTCTCTGGAAACTAAGACAAATAAACATTAGGTGTGATGTTCCAATAAAAAGATTCCAATATGGACGTGGTAGGACGAAGGAAGGACTGGTCGTTCATGGAAGCGGCCAATAAAAGACGAGTGGAGGCTTCTCTGGGAAACTAAGACAAATAAACATTAGGTGTGATGTTCCAATAAAAAGATTCCAACATGGACGTGGTAGGACGAAGGAAGGACTGGTCGTTCATGGAAGCGGCCAATCTCTTGCCATGGTTTCCTTTGCCGGTTTTATTAGTAGGGTGTCTTGGAGGTTAAGGCTCAAAGTGACGGTCACCTGCTTGTCTACCTCCTGGGGACATTACATGGGTATTGGGTAGAGGCAAGGCTTTTAAGTTTGTATAGAAATTCGGTGGCCAAACCAGTATCTTCCATTGGAGTAAGGTTGTGTATTTTGTAAGTATAGAAAAAATATATTTTGATATCAGAAGGCACGATTTCAGAAGGTGTCCCTATGTAGTGATGAGGCTCGATAACTAAGAAAATAGAATCTTTGATTTTGGAAGTGTACTATGTAAATTGTTTTTGATGGGTCTCACAAATAATTATCTATTAAAATTTAGATAATTTTCATTAGATAAAGAATAATAACTAAATTTAGACAGTTCTTAATAAATAGAGAATTATCTTCAAAATTGAAGATAATTCTCTACGAATGTAGAGATCAAATACAATTCTACCAACTCCAAATCTATAAATAGGGGTGGTCATTTCACATTCAAGGGGATTTGGATAAGAAGGAGATGAAGAGATGCTGAAGCTCTGCTGCTTGACGATTTGAAGTCCTGAAGACCGAATGTAGTGACCCGGACCAAATTGAAATAATTAAAGATTTAATCCTAATTAGTCTATTAATTATGCAGTGGAATTTAATGAAAGGTTTGATGTACGAATGGACCAATTAATAATTAAGTAATACTTTGAAACTATTACCTAATTAATTAAAGATCAATTAATTGGGCTTGACCATTACACAATATGGACCATAAAGTTAATTTGGATGAACTGGGCCAAACCTCAATAAAGCTGGTAAATGAATTAATTAATAAGGTTAATTAAGGAATTAAGCTACTTAAACAATCTTACGTATATTCTCTAACTATTTGAAATTCAAACTAAAATAAATCAAATTCAAATAAAAGAGATAGGGTTTTACTAACCTGGGAGACTAGAAGTTAGGAGAGAGACTGTGTCTCGAGGCAGGGATGTCCAAACCAAGAGAGAAAGAGAGAGGAAGTTCTGGTGTAGAAGGCTTGTAGAAAGATCTAAGATGAGAAGACCAAGAGGAAAGAAGGAGAAAGGAGACAGAGAAATGAAGAAGATAGTACAATATCGGAGGAGAAAGAAGGGTGAAAAGTTTAGCAAGATAGAGAAGAAAGAATACGCAAACGAGGTAGGGATTCCTATGTTTCTACGGTATTGGATTTTATGTATGATCTCAATACTATAAGGTATAGTTGATTTTGTATTCTGGATGTTAACATACTTAGATCTAAGATCTATAGGTTTAAGAAGATTATAAACATGTTAGTTGATCTCCATGTTACTTATGAATTAGATCTCATCATCCATATTTATGTGTTCAGATCTGTGATTATTTGAAGGCTGGAATTCATGATTTATCTAGTCTGATTACTTGTTAAATCCATGAGAATGAACAAGATTTGTATACATGTTATTTGAGGATTGTGTATAGGATTTAGAGATTGATTTTCAGTGATTAAAATGTTAGCAACTATGAGGTTTGATTTATAGTTCAAAACCCTAATCAAAACCCTAGAAATTAACCCAGATTGTACGTTCGGTAGGTAGCTCGACAGCTACCGATTTAGATACCGAAAACCAGCAAAACAGTGTGCTCTCGGGTCTTGCTACTGAGACCTTTGGTAGGTCACTCGACAGCTACCGAGATGCTATCGAAAGTGGAAATTATTTAAGATCCTCTGGACCAGTTACTGAAACCTTCAGTAGGACACTCAGCAACTACTGAGCAGTTACTGAAGTCCAATGAACCCCAAATTTCAAGGGGAAGATCCCCATTGGGTTGTGCACATGCCTGTATGGATGATTTGTGTACAAACGGTCTATATTTGGACGAATCATAAAGAATGTATGGAAATGTACAAAATTTAGATTATCGGATTGGCGCCAAATTTCTGGGTTTTGGTCTCATGTGTGCATGTGATGACCTTAAATGGCCTGTTGGGCCTAGGTCCACATGGGGCTCAAAACTAATGAGCCTCATGTCGGTTTAGATCCAAATTGCCTCTATTCATGAAACCTATGTGAATGAGATGTAGTGAATGATGTATATGCAAAATGTGCATTGTCATGTATAAGCTTTAATAGATAAATCATGTAGGTTTCAGATATTTTTCCATGAAAGGGTCAACCTGATGAATTAACTGATCTTGTAACGTACAAAGTCTTGAACATGATTGTGCCGAAATACTCAGACCTTGTACGAGTCTAAATCGTGCTGGCTTTGTACATGTCAATGACTATGTCTATGCTCGTATGAATGAATGAATGAAAGAACTAAATGATATTTAATCTTATTTTTGAATGAAATCCAAAACTTACATCACGCGTGTCATGAAGTCATAGTTCAAGTGACATATAGCCTACACCCATATCTTACCTTAATACCTGAATTTTGAATTGGGATCAATGAAGTCCATGTATGGGCTTAGGTCATGTTGGATTTCGTACATAGATAGGGTTGAGCATCATATGCCCTTAGATGAATGATCTATAATGAAGCATGACATGTGATATGCCAATGATGGATGACATGCAATGTGATATGCCTGCATAGATGAAAATGCATGGATGGATCGCATGAGAATGATGTATTTCCCTTCATATAATGAAACCCCAACATGTATCCGTGAGTCTTAATGAGGTTAACAATTGAAGATAGACCCGTGGATAGGACCTTGGTTCATATAAACCTCTCTTGGCTTACTTGTACCAAGTGGACTCACATGGGTCTTGGGTCTCTTGGCCTTCATTCATAAATGGATAACATGTAAAAAGTGCACATGATGAATCCTAAATGGGTACACCGGGTATGACTCTAGACATGACAATGCATGGACTTGACTTCTAGGGTGCCAGGTTAGCATATCACAATAAAATAACAAGTCAATCATAAATCCAAACCATCCTGTATTATTACAAATGTGCCTTCAAGGGTCAAATAAACTGAACTTAATTTACAAATGAGCCCTCAAAGGTCAAAACATCGAAACCTAATCAAATTTACAACTTGGACGCCATGGGTCGAAAAATGACCTAATCTAGTCTTGATTCCTTAATCCATGAGCCTTGATGATTCTGAGCCTCCATTTGGATCCATGGGACCAAGTGGCTCCAAATAGCTGGCTCCTACAAAAATCATGGGTGAGCACCCATCCTAGATGTAACATGGGTCCTAGCCCTATGGGCATGGACTCTTTGTGCATGAATTGGATCTTGGGTCATGGACCCAGACCATAATGGGTAGGCTTGTCTAATGGGTTAAATTGGGGAACCCAAGCTAGATGTAGACTCAAAAATGGACATGGCTTAGACAATGGGTCCCAACCAAATGGACTCAAATGTATGCATTAATAAAGATTTTTTTTTGCAATAACATTTATGATTTATCACTTATTTGGCACACACATGTCCTAATACTCCGGTTTTCTTAAAACTAAACCTGGTTCTATATGCACATGGGGTTCACGGTTATGCATCTAAAGGATAAGGGAACTCAAAACCGGTTGAATCGACCTTCACACGTGGATTTATCCACGTGCTTCTCTAGTCGTTTGGCTCAGGGTGAAGCGTTGGGCACCGGCACCGGGGGGTAATGGTCGCCCGACCGTATACTTACTAGACTCCTGGAGCGTAAGGTTTGCCACTGGGGACAATGGTCGCTCGTTTACAAGCTTACAAAGCTCCCTAAGATAGGTGAGAAAATGTGGGAGAAGGTTTGTGAGTTTAATATGCAAGTGCTAGTGAATTATAGCATTTACTATATGATATTCAAGCAATTTAGCAAGAAAACAAGAGTCAACAAATATATACAAAATTGAACCACCAAATCAAGTTATATCAAATTGAACAAAAAAGAATACACATCGAACCAATATGGAGTCTCTACCATTCATCGAGTTCAGGTGTGAATGGTCACTCATGTTTTTATCGATTAATTTCAAAATTAAATCAATTGTGAAGCTTAGGATGGTCTTGTTTAAATTTTGGGCAAAGAGGTTTATTTGAGAGAACATGAAGGTGTTAGGCACCCATTCTCTCCCAGTTTAATCGGTTACCTAGTTCAAAGTTATTTGGCCAAACTATATAAAGTCTAAAATAAAAAAAAAAGTCTAGAAAAGATTTTAAAGAGGTACAAATTTCTAATCTAATTTAGAGAACATCATATAAACTTCCTCTTTTGGGAGATTGAATTTGGAATTTAAAAAACATAGAAACCTCCCATTGAATTTAAAATTTGGGAATCCCTTTTTTGGTTAATTTGAGAATAGCAACCCCCCCCTTTTTTTTTTAATAGAAATCTCCTTTTTATTTTAAATCTAAAACTTTTTTTTTTTTTGGGATTTGCTACATGACAACTTCTAAAAATGATTCTTTCTTATTTCTTAAAATTTAAAACATGGTAACTCTTCCTTAAATATTCTTTCAATTATTTTATTTCAATTTCCTCCTTAAACTGTTCTTTTATTATTTTTATTCCATTATATTTTTCTGTCATTTTTTGATAATTTTAAAATTACCAAACAATGACCCTTTGACTCCTGAACTTAGAATTTTACAAAATCACAGTTGTTTTGAAGGTGTTTTAGTGTGGAATCCAAATTTGATGTCGAAAAAATGTTTCGACCCTCGAATTTAGCTATTTGGCCCAAACGATCGGATTGGGGGCAAAACTGTCATTTTTTCGAAGAACTTCGAATTAGCCCAAGATTATACTCATTGGAGAGCATTGTGGCTAAAGATTTCGAGTTTGAGGTTGAAAATGGAGTTAGGACTGAATTGAATTGTTTTGTGGGTGGTTTTGTGAATAGTCACCAAGAGTAATATTTTTGATCGACGAGAACCTAAATCAACGAGTGACCGTATACCGTCTCTAGAAGAACTAAAGAGTCTAACATGTAGACCGTCTAAGACCGGTCAAACCAGGCTAAGGAAAATAGTGGGTCAAGGTGCTAGAGATTCTCGTACCCCTAGGGCTCTAATTGAGATTATGACATAGCCTTTTGCAGGCTGCCTACGTACCCAAATAGGGATCAAGTTAGACGTAGTTCAAGGTATAATAATTTTGGCAGAGGTCTCCCCCTTTGTGATTTTTCCTCGCATTTTTCATCATCTTTGAATGAGGGAAGTGAGCTAGTATTTATAGCTTTCAGAAGAGAGTTAACTGTAGTTAGAATTCCTAACCATCGTTTCTAACGGTGGTTAAGACGTTCACCTGAGGTAGTACGCATCACGTACCTCAGTCCCTTAGGTGAACCAATCACAAGTTGTTTGGATAATTATAGGTTTGCCACCGAGAAACCGTGACATGGCCTATAACTCCAATACAACCAAGTGTTGGCGAGCCTCACGACCCCTCGTTATGGGCGTTGGCGATCGGTAAATATAAGTGGTAATGAAAGTTATTTAGCCTTGGCATCGTCGAGACAATCTTGTCTTGGCGCCATCGAGGCTACTCAACTTAGTACTTTCGAGGTCCTCGAACCTTAGCACTTTCGAGACTAGGTGACCTTCTACGTCGTCGATGTTCCCTCTAGACAGAGGCTCTGCATCACCTTCTACGTCGTTGAGCATTGCTCTAAACGGAGGTAGTATCACCTTCTAGGTCTTAGAGCTTCGCTCTAAACGGAGGTAGTATCTCCTTCTATGTCTTAGAGTTTCGCTCTAGACGGAGGTAGTATCACCTTGTACGTCTTAGAGCTTTGCTCTAGATGGAGGTAGTGTCTCCTTCTACGTCTTAGAGCTTCGCTCTAGACGGAGGTAGTATTGCCTACGACGTCGTTGAGACTCTCTCTAGACGGAGGATGTATTGCCTACTACGTCATCGAGCATCGCTCTAGATGGAGGAAGTATCGCCTAAGACGTCATTGAGCATCGCTTTAGACGGAGGAAGTATCGCCTACGACGTCATCGAGCATTGCTCTAGATGGAGGATAGTATTGCCTACGACGCCTCCGAGCATCGCTCTAGACGGAGGATAGTATTGCCTACGACATCCCCGAGCATCACTCTAGACAGAGGATAGTATCGCCTACGATGTGATCGAGCATTGCTCCATACGGAGATAGTATCGCTTATGACATCATCGAACATCGCTCTAGACGGAGGATGTATTGCCTGCGACATCATCAGGCATCGCTCTAGAAGGAGGAAGTATCGCCAACGACGACATCGAGTATCGCTCCAGACGGATGATAGTATTGCCTACAACGTCACCGAGCATTGCTTTAGACGGAGGATAGTATTGCCTATGACGTCACCGAGTATCGCTCTAGACGGAGGATAGTATCGCCTACGACGTTATCGAGCATCTCTCTACACAGAGATAGTATTGATATCTTACATCTTCTAGTGCTATCTCTCATTTCAGGTGTAAATTTATATCGATGTGTCGACATCTTACATCGTCCAGGGCTGTCTCTTCCGTTACGTGTAAATTCATATCGACGTGTCAACGTCTTACATCGTTCAGGGCTGTCTCTCCCTATAGATGTTAATTCATATCGACGTGTTCACTGAGACGCTTCTCTTTGGTGAACGTGAGAAGCATCTCTAAATCTCTCAAAAACCTGAGGGGTTGTCCCATTGCAGGTGAGCGCCCTCGTGTATGACTTGAGAGGATGTCCCATCACAAGTGGGACTCTCAAGAACCTAATGGTTGCCTTATTGTAGGTGGGCGTTCTCGAGTATGACTTGAGAAGTATTTCTGCATTGGCATCCTGTTGTAAAGGGGTGTGACATCCCGCTGTGGAGTACCTATTGATATTAGCTTCTTTGCATATTCATTGTAAGTGTTGATTATCTTATGATTTGTGTAATAAAAATGTTCATCACGGTAGCACATTATCTTCTCTCTATATTTATGTGTTGGTCGTATATTCCTTGAACCGGTTCCTCGAACTGACCGAGGTTCTTCTTTAGGAAGTTTTCGAGGGTTACACCCATGGGTATCAGTGGGGATCTTGCTACGTGTCAGTCATAGTCCTAACACTTGGTGGTTTGTTATTGGGTTATCTGCCATTACCATATTTCATATCTACATTTCAGTCTCCCTGACCATGACGATCATCTTCAAGATATTGGCGTGGTCATGGTATAGTTTGACTAACATTGTCACTGCACACCGATCACTGCCCTTGAGCATTGGCGTGGCGTGGAGACGATCTCTTAGTTGGCATCCCGCCATGTAGTATGGAAACGCATATCTAAATTGGCATCTCGCCGTAGAGTATTGGCATCCCACCATAGAAAATAGAGACGGATCTGTAAGTTGTCAGCTCACCGTGTTGTATTTGCATTTCGCCATGGAGTAAAATGACTCATCTCTAAATCGGCATCCCACTATGAAGTATAGAGATGTATCTTTAAGTCGGCATCCCGCCTTGGAGTATAGAGATGCATTTCTAAGTTGGCATTCTACCGTGGTCATGTGATAATATGATGGTCATTATTAACGTTCGTTGTTTACAAGTGGGACCAATCCCATAATACTGAAATTTATTTTTGACATTCCCCTTGCTTTTGGGCCTGGTATTTACTCTAGTCCATACGAGACTTGGTAGTAATAGATCATATTGATAGGGCATGGTGCTACTTCATTAGCAAGATGGAGATTGCGTTTGATGCCCCTTGCTCTTGGGTCTAGCGCTAGTATAATCATTCTTTATGGGACATAATAAATTTTAATGTAACTAAAAAGTCAAAATTTTATTATTATTATACAATATATTTTTTTGGGACATCATTGCACCTTGAAGCCTCCCTACGTCAACGTATTGTACGTCCATAAAAAGCTGACATCATTAGCCTTAGCGTCAAAGTTATTTCCTTTGTACTTGGAATCAGAATCTTTTGTCGTGCTTAGGAGAAAACCCTTTTATAAGTAAATATTTAGGTGTCAAATCTTCTTTCAACGTTTCTCAAAACCTTTTATGTAATTATTTAGGCGTCAAAGTCTTTGCTAATGTTTTTGGTCGTCAAAGTCTCTTCCAGTGCTTGGACGTCAAAACCCTTTTTTTAAGTATTTACGTCAAAGCTTTTGCTAAGTAGTTGGGCGTCAAAGCCTAAATTGCTTGCTTATGTGTCAAACCATTTCCTAATGCAATTATATTTGAGGTCTGAGCTTTTATAGTCTAGGCGTTAAAATATTTTCAAATCCAATTATATTTGGGGTTAAATCTTTTATAGCTTAGGCGTTAAACTATTTCCTAATTCAATTATATTTGGGGTTAAAGCCTTTATAGTTTAAGCGTCAAACCTTTTTCTAATCCCAGGTTTCTTTGCTCGGGCGTTAAAACCCAGATTTTTATTTTAATTGATCGCCATTCCCCAATCCTCTTCGTAATTTTTTTTTCCTCTTTTTTTTTTCTTTGGCCTCGGCGTCATCATCTAAGTCTCCTTTCTTGGATTTTTTTCTTTTTAGAATCATGCGACTCTTCGAAATCTTGGATCGTGAGTCGAATTCTACTTACCGTATGAATTCTCGTTTCTATCATTCTCTCTCTCTCTTTTTTATTTTTTTGTTCGTTTGTGCTAACCTTTATGATAAGGCAGAAAAATCATCATAGGCCAGGTCCCTTGGAGGACTCAGACGAGGATGATGCTTCTCGTCCTCCAACAAGAGAGTACCTCCTAGGCTCCCTTGGAAGACTTGGACGAGGATGGTGCTCCTCGTTCTCCAATAAGTTGGGTAAATAGTCTTCTTATTGGTGATTGACTTTGGAATAGAGTACCTCCTAGCCCGGTCAAGCCAACAGGTCTTGCAAATGTGAAGACGTGTCTTTTTCCGCCAACAGATGCTGATGCGGGTATAGATCTTCCCTTGACATCTACTCATCGTATTAGTTTCCAGTCTGGAGCTTATCCTCGCAATCAGGTGCAATCTAAGACGCATCCCGATTTTCTTGCCAGTTGGCAGTTGGCGTGAGTGGTGTCGGGATATTCTGGATATTGGCATTATTCAGCAAAAGCTTCGGAAGTGCGGTCTGAGGGATGCTATCCAGGTATGCGTGGAGTCGAATATTATTGTTGATAAAGAAGCGATCTTTCAGTTGATTTGTCGCTGGAATACTACTACTCATACCTTTGTGGCGGCTTGGGGTGAGTTTGACCCTTCTATGGAGGATGTTATTGTGTTACTTGGTCTGGAGATTGTTCGCGATACTGATCCTGCCATCCTTACTCCTAGTGTCGATGAGTTGTGTATTATCAAGCTATTAACCAAGGCGCACATTCTGGCAACCGCTCCTTCGAAGTATTCTTCTCGTTCTAGTTTGAAGGGGTTGAAGGCACATTCTTCTTTCAGCTGCTGGATTCATCACTTCTTCAAGGGCATTATGTTGATGAAAGGCAGGGATGATGTTCCCTAAGAGTCCATTGGTGCTGGGTATTCTGCGAATTATATATTCGAGGCTTTTCTTGTTCTCTTCTTCTCGAGATATCTCTTTGAGGGTTTGCCACATGAGAAAGTGCAGGATCGTCACTTCCTCATGGCGATACGTATGGCGCAGGGCACCCGATTTCACCTTGCAGCTATGCTCTTTATTACAGGATGGACCTGTTGGTGGATGATCTGTCATCTTCATGTGGTAGGTATGACATTGAATCGTTTGTTCCCACTGTCTTTCTACAGCTCTTTATATTTGAACGATTCAAAGAGTATTGTCCTTGTTCTCGTACATTCTCGGATGATGACGGGCAACCCCCACTGGTAGTACGATGGGATAATGCCAAGCGAATCAAGACCATTAGCCTCATTCTCTTGGTAGATGATGAATCACAATTTGCATTCTGCCCTTACCTCGAGATATTGCCTGGCATAGATTCCGTTGGCTACCAAACTAAGTTCACATTGAGCGTTGTGCCCTTCAATAACCGAAATCACATATCATTTGACCTGATGTCGTATATCATGAGTGTGTTTCTGGGTTGCCTTCCATCTAGAGTAGAAGGAGATAATGGTTATGTTCTAAAGGCCTACAACTCTTAGCGTTTTGTTCGCCAATTTGGGCTTCAGCAGACTCCTCCTTCGACGCTAGCATTGGATCTTGATGTTGCGCTCATGCTTTCTATATACTAGGCGTGGTTTCCGTGAGTTATTCCATATCTCGATGCATAAGGTCAAAGTTGCGGGAAGAGATCACTTCCAGGGTGCATTCCGGAGATGGTGAAGTTTTGGCATAGATTTTGGCACAATGCTTATGCCTTCGTTAGAGCTAAGGTACTGAGAGTTGCACTAATTTACATCCCTGTCAAACATGCTAGACTGAAGTTACCATCTCGTCCTGCGTCCAAGAAGACTGCTCCTCTTGATGGGGTTCGAGAAGTCTCGGCCAAGACTACCAATGCGTCAGCTTCGACTACTATGGCAAAGACATTTACCTCTTCTAGAAAATCGTAAGACTCAATATATTGTCATCATCTAATATTTCTTAGGATTCTTTCTGTGTATTGATGTACGTATGCATGTAATCCCCTTTACTTTCATTATTTTGGCTGATTGTATAATCTTCTTGCTCCTTGTCTCACAGGTGCAGATTATTGGTCGCACTGGATCATCTTCCAAACGAAGTCAGCGTCACATGGGTAGTTCCCCAATCCTTGTTCCAGATGAGGAAATACCGACCTTTGATCATGAGGTTGAAGGAGATGATGCTAATGAGGGCCAAACTGATGACTCTTGTCCCATCAATATTGAAGTTGACTTACGACATCGCAGCCTCGACTCGAGTAGGATGGCGTCAGCAGTATCAGTCTCTCTTAATACTTCCCTTACATTACACTTGGCTGAGAGGGGTGAGACTTCGATTTCTCCTACTAGTATATGTTTCGTTCTAAGCATATATTTTTCTTATATGAAGGGATCGTTTTT
This sequence comes from Pachysandra terminalis, assembly GCA_031762675.1. Lineage (NCBI taxonomy): Eukaryota > Viridiplantae > Streptophyta > Magnoliopsida > Buxales > Buxaceae > Pachysandra > Pachysandra terminalis. The sequence continues at coordinate 1,246 of JAUPMG010032232.1, read as the reverse complement.
CTTTTGTAGATGAGTACCTCAGACAACAATGTCCTACTCCTGGTGTTGGGGACGCTACTACTGATATTCCCTTTGCAAGGGAGGAGACTCCTATTGGTTCCCCGACATCTTCGAGGAACAGATCGTTCAAGCGACAAAGAAGGGTGAGTAGTCCTCGCGCTCTCTTAGTGTCAACTCCTCCTAGATGGGTGAGAGTTCCTGATCTCGGGATCCTCGATCCCTTATGAAGAAGGCGTTTGTGCAGTTAATGCCTCTAGTGAGAGTGGTCATTCTCATGATTCTATTGATGATGGACTCTTGGATCCAGGAAGTATGGATGCTTATGCTGATCCACTCCTTCCTCCTGTTGAAGCAGACACTCGATTTATGTTTGTACATAAGTTCTTCATTCCTTCGGCTTACGGTTCTGCTTTACGGAGGATTATTGATTGTTATGGCGGTCCTGGTACTGAGATATCTTTTTCATGTCCTCATCTTCGAGCATTCTTCTACTCAGCTGTATGCTCATTGGTTGGACGTCTGTAGGAGACACAACTCTCTGCTCTTACCATGGAGGATCTTCGTGATATGTGGAAAGAGCTAGATGATCCCTTAGCAGCCGGAATGAAGCTGGATTGGTTGACAACGCATTTGGATGCCATGGAGGAAGCCTTGGGGAACCTTACATATTATCGAGAGCTAAAGGTTTCTCCTACTACCCGTCAAGACTTAGAGTCCCACATAACTAGTCATGAAGCTATGATCAAGGCACTGTGCACCCAACTGTTAGGAGTAGAAGGGAAGCTGTCTGCTGTTAAAGCCAGATTGGCAGGTGGTGATGGCAGACTTTCTGCTATACGTTCTTGGCTCAAGAACAACAAGTTCAGTCATGGCCCTTTATTGGCGGACCTTCTAGAGATGTCAGATGGGCTTTACAATGCTGAAATAAAATTCCAAATCCAAAGAAATAATTGTAACATAATTCCAATTGTTCTCAACAATATCAAATAACTGGATAATAAAAGTAATGCATCGACTGCAACGTACTGCTACCATCCATCTAACTCAACCTGCAACATGAGAGGTTACAGTGAGCTTGGAATGCCCATATAAGTACAGAACCCAAATACTCGGCATCAATTAAATCAAATACTTCACGAGATAAACCAGATAAAACAGAATATAACATACAATTAATTATGAGATGATTATGATATGAATGACATTCACATGACCTAATGATATGCTCAAACAATTCAGGTTCACA
>JAUPMG010032221.1:0-14624 GCA_031762675.1 Pachysandra terminalis | reverse complement strand
AGAGAGAGAGAGAGAGAGAGAGAGAGTTTTTAAAGTTTGATAATTTTCCTTTCCTATACAATTTTTCTGTCATCCAAACACTAATCTATATTTTCAGTCTAATTCTTACTTTATTTTCTAAACAACCAAATAGCACTACGAAAAGTAATTTTACTTTTCTTTCCTTTACTTTACTTTCTAATTACTTTCTTTCCCGCACTACTTTGGATGTGTTTGGTTGGCTTGAAAGTTACTCGGAAAAGGAATTCTTTAGAAAGTAAAATACAGTTAAGGTTTGGAAAGGGGAAGTCATTTTTCTTGCTGCTATTTGGAAAAGAAACAAGAATTTGATTGAAAATATAAATTATAGTGTTTGGATTAAAGAAAGAGTATAAGAAAGCCATTTGGAATTAATGACATAATATTGTGATTTATATTATGGTTTTGATTAATTATGTGGATGGGATATTACGTCTCTTCTGGGTTTGTTGCCATTGGGATAGTAAGAATAACACCACATTAGCTGGTTTATGGATTGACTGAAACTAGGACCAAAGCTATATCAGTTGTTAGGCTTGCATCATTTGGGACTTGTGGAGTATGTGTCTTGCACTATCATCATGTTTGCTGCTTACAAACCTGGTTGATCACTCACTGGGAGTGAAATCTGTTCTGTTATCGTGCAAATTGTGTCGTTTTTATTTATTAATTTTTTTTTAAGAAAAAGGTGATTTGTGTTAAAATGATAAGAATGTACAGAGTCCAGATACTAGCCACAGCTATGAGGACAGAACACAAGCATTACATACAACCCAAGCCAAAACCATGACCAACTCAAACTAGAGCAAAGGGCTTAACCTAACACCCCTTGTTGGACATAACAGACTAAGCAGAAACAGGATACTCTACTCAGCAGGACAACAACAAAACAACCTAGTACACCCCATTCAGCCCATAGTATATCTAAGCACCCAGTAGCAGGCAACCCAGCAGAAGTTATAGGTCCGACCCATTCAGTCCAAATCAGGAGAGAGCCAAGACTATGGCACCATCATACAATACCCATACCTGTAGCAGAAATGCCAAGAACAGAAACCAAGCATTATAGAGTCGCTGATATGAATAGCCAGCAACATCTATGAGTAGAGCATATAAGCACCAATCAGCCTGATACCTCCCAGAAGAAAAATAATTGATTTGGAAATGGAGCTAGCACTGATTTCAGGTTCCACCCCTAGCTTACAGACCTCCCTCTTATTGGCCAGAACCAACTCCTTTCCTAGATATGTTCATGTTTAAATTTCCTACTGAGTATGATCATGAAAATTGGTCGAAGAGTTCCTTGAGAAGCCCTATCCTTCTGAGAAAATCAAAAAATTCCATGAAAATCCATCTTTAATGAATTGACAATGCGCGCTCATGGATATGGGATCGCGTTTGCCGCTACCAGTACAAAAACGGATGGGCTATAGATAATAGGATTGGGAGATGTGAGGATGTCGATAGTTCAGAAGGAATTGTGGGAGAAAGATTCATTCCAATGAAAGTAACTTTCTGCCAAGAAAAAACCCTTCCAAGAGGAACTTGTACGCAAGAACATGGTAGGTGAAGGATTGATTGAACCAGTTCCACGTATCTCTCTATATGAACTGCATCTGCAGTGGAAACTCTTGAGCAGGAATTATCTTACATCGTCGGTATACATAATTATCAATTATCAAATTACGTAAATTAAACCACTCAAACAACCAAGGGTTGAATATGGAAACTCTCTACAGCACTCCAAAATAAAAGGGGTGTTGAGAGAGAGAAAGAGTTATATGACAAGATTGAAACTCGTGTATGTTGTTATGTGGAGACTGATGCTATCGAGGCATTCGAGAAGTACTGACCAGTCATTGTGGCTACTCTTGTAACTACAGGGTGTTTATCATACTTTTCGTGGTTGCTAAGTCTTTGTTTCTAGTGAGAATAGTAGGACCTCGTGTATATCCATGGATGTAGGCACTATTTATCCAACTACGTTACTCGTTATGTTTGTGTGTGCTTGATTTGTGTTCTTCATCGTTGTTTATCTTTCTTTCTTAACAACAACATATGGATTAAGTTACTGGTCTAGAAATAGGAGCTTTTCTTTTATAGAAAAGCTCTATCACAACTCCTTAGTCCAGCTCTACGTCTAGTCTCTAGGAGAGAGCATCTACAATGAACCCAGTCCAAATAACTTGGTCCAATATGGACTCACTGAAAGGTCCAATTCAGGCTTGGTTGTTGAGAAGTATAATGCAAAAGATCAGGGATACCTTGTACTGATCAAACCAAATAGCCAGATACAATCTTCTCTTGAAAGGTGAAGTTGGAGCAAAGACCAGTTGTTGGAGTGTTGTGATGTACTGCAACCCATCTGGAAAAAGCCTCGAATCTATACAATTATGGAACCGGAGGCACTTCAAGCTATAGACAGTGAGCCATCTTCAACTTCAGTCCACTCTGTTGGGAATTCAGAAGCAGTAGTAAGAACCTCCTGTTTGGATCTGAAGTATCTTTAACTCCTGTAGTCTTTTCGTTCTACTTTAGTAGCTCTCCAAAATGCATGGATCAAAGACTTGCAGGTCAGGCTATTTGGCTCAAACCCTAATTTCAGCATCCTATCTTGCAGCTCCAATGATTTCGCTACGTCGCCTTCCTCACAGTAAGCTCTGATAAGTGCATTGTAACCTTCCATGTCATACATTTGAAATTCCTTGGTACAGTGATTCAGCAGTGATTCTGCTTTATCAAGATCCCTTTCCTTGCAAAACCCAGTTATCAGTTCTTTGCAAATTGCAGAATCAGGAACTAGACCAGCTTCAACCATTTCTCCCATCAAGGACTCCCCATCCACACTTCTTCTCAACCTACACAGGCAGCCTATAAGAGCTTTATAAGTAACCAAATTGGGTTTTAAACCCTTGTGAACCATCTCGTCCTTCAACAAGAATGCCTCCACAAGATCATCACATTTGCAGAAAGCTTCAATCAATACATTATGTGTTTCCAATTCAGTCCCATAACCATCAAAAGACATTCTTCTGAAAAGACTCTTCGCTGCATTTGGCCGGCTCTCCTGACAAAGGGCAAGTATAAGATAAGTATAGATCTCTGGAGAGATAGAAACACCGAATCTCTTAAGCTCCGCGACCAAATTTAATGACGAAAGTAACTTTCCTCTCATTCCATATCCTTCTACGAGTACCCGGCAAGTAAAATGATCCGGTGACAACCCACTTCGTATCAGCTCATGCAACAATGATCTTGATTCTTGCATCTTCCCCTCCTTGCAATAGCCAGATATTAGAGAATTAAATGAAACAATGTCCGGATTTAATCCACGATGAATCATCCGATGAAAGAGTTGATGAGCCTCTCGGACCTTCCCCATCTTACAGAGTCCATTCATCAAGGTGGTGTAAGAGACCAAATCCGGTGGCACGCCTCTCCTATACATGATCTTGTATAAATAGAACGCATCATCTAACCTCCCCTTCCGGCAATAACTATCGATCAATGTATTGTATGTCACAACATCTGGAACAAATCCTTCTTCTTCCATCTTCTCCAAGAACTCATTCACCTTACTCACATCTCCATCCCTGCAAAGAACATGAGTCAATATGTTAAATGTGTATGAATTTGGTGAAATACCATTTCTCCCCATCTCTTCATAAATCTCCCAACATTGATCAAGCCGATTCGACTTGAACAGACCATTCAAGAGACAATTACAGGCACTCACATCTGGTAAAAATCCAATCTTTAATGTGTTCTTGAAAGCTCTGAAACTCTCTCTAACTTGACCTGCTCTGACATATACCTTGATGAGCATATGAAAAACAACCGGATCCCAATTACAACCTTCAGTAGAATAAACCAAATTTTGGAAAACATCTTCGTTTGAGGAAGAATTAGTAACTAATTCTATCAATTCAGATAATAATTTCATAGCTAAGGAGAACTTCCCGGACCAAACCAAGATATGAACGATGATACAGTAATTTTGGGTGGTGGGTCTGAGACCCAGATCAGTTTTTACCCAAATGAAGAAATTGAAAGCTGTGAAGTGATCAGATTGGCATCTCAAGAGAACCCTAGAAATTTCATGGGTACCCAAATGGGGAAGAATCCATTGGATTTTTTCATGAAGGGATGTGAGATTGGTGTTGTTGTGTTTTAGGTTTGAGCAGATGAGGTTGATTATGTTAGTGGGGTTGTGGGTGGGAGGCAGGAAAGAGTAAAGGGGGTTTGATAAGGGTCTTGTAATTGAGTCAGTGAGAGTTTGGAGAGATGAACATGAAGAAGGTGAGGATGATGAAGAGGAGGTGAAGCTCAGTGTAGAATTGGAGTGGGAGATGGGTATTAAAGATGGTGTTCTAATGGGTAAAAGTGATGATGGGTTGGTTAGTTTTAGGAGGATTTCGTTAATAGAAGTTCGATTCATCAGAGAGAGAGAGAGAGAGAGAGAGAGAGTACCAATCCTTTGAACTCTGAGAGAGCACGAGACGGAGAGAGAGGGCCGAGAAATCTTTAGGCTCTGATGTTGAGGACGTTTTAGAATTTAGAGAGAGAGAGAGAGAGCGCGCGTTCCAGTGAGACGAAAGAAAATCTATTCTAGCTTTTGAATGCCGATGTAATACTAATTCTCGAATCGTATAGCAAGAAATAGCGATTTCATCAGCCTCGATTCGAGGAATGCAATTCGTTTTTAACGAGCTCCTAAAGTTTTGAGCTCAGGTCCGGAGTGAAGACAAGGGATGGAGGAGAAGTGATGCAGTCTGGACTGTGCAGGAAAAAAATATTTGAAAAGATTACTTTTTTCGGTTCAAAACTTTTTTTTTCTGCAAAAGTAAAGATTTTGAAAGAAAAGAAAAAAAGGTGGAGAACACTCTCCCACAGTCCAATCTAACTTACAACATAGGTTATTGACTATTACCTAAAATTAGGGTTGTAAACGAGCCGAGCCGAGCTTTGCCCAGCTCAGCTCAAGCTCGTAAATCTCTAGCAAAGCTCAGTCTCGGTTCAGGCTCGTTAAAAGTGTTTAGGCTCCGAGCCTAGCCGAGAGCCGAGCCAAGCCTTGGCCAGCTCGACTCAGGCTCGTAAAAGCTCAGCTCGCAAAAAGTTCGACTTATAAAAAATTGTAATCGTAAAAAGCTTAGATTAATACAAATGTATTAACATTATGGTTGATAACTGTTATTATATATAATATAATATGTTAACATGTGTGTTTAATATTAATAAATAATATAAGATATAAACATATGAACGTACAATCACATATACAAACCGAGCCGAGCTTTAACCAAGTCGAGCATACCCAAGCTCGGCTCAAGAGCTTTTTTTCGAGTTCAGGCTCGGCTCGCGAGCCTAATTTTAGAGCTCAAACTCGGCTCAAATGAGTCGAGCCCGAGCCGAGCTACAGCCCTACCAAATATATAAGAACTCACTAACATATGTTATTGATTATTATCCGAATATATAAAAACTCACTGAAATACGGTCGAAAACCAATTGAATTTGATTTTCCTTTTTCTATGTGAATTATATCTCATCTTAACCAAACACTTAACATTTCTTTTTTACTTTTCTTTTAAAATCCATTTCCATTTTCTTTGTACTTTTCTCTTTTAAAATCTAAGGTTACAAACACAACCTTATCAAAAGAAAAAGAGAAAAAAGGCCAACAGGATACCATCAAAAAAAAAAGAGAAATGGCTAACAGAATACCATGTTTCAGGAAAAACAGTTGCACATCTTTAAAGTAAGGCGCATAATTTTAAATTCCTCCAAAATTTCGGGGAGAGCGGACGAAAACCGAAAACATGTGATTTCGGATTGAAGTTTTTCGAAAATTTTTGACCCATTTCGGTCGATTTTTTGAGTCTTCAACCAGTAGTAGGTCCTGCGCCAACCATAATACCAAGAATAAATGAACAGAACCCTCGAACGTTTACAAGGAAAAGATTCCAAACTTTTTTGTTTTCTTTCAACAAATGAGAATCAGTAAAATAATTAGTTTACAAACAACAAAAGTTACACATGATAATTATACCGATAACAACGTTACATGTGATTGGGAGAGGCCACTTTGGAAGCCGAAAGCTCATTGATTTTGGTTTCAGGCTTCTCCAGATGCAACAATTTTTATTATACATTGCTCAAAAGCTCTCTGTAAAATCAGGGCATCACCATATTAGCGAGACTCGTCTGCTTCTCAAGAGGTAGATGGTCTTTCAGTGAAACACAGATATGGTACATTACACGTGCGAGAAACATGGCCATTCGATTTTCACTTTCATCGATGGACTGAGGGCTGGAGGCATCGTCACCGCTTTCTAAATGTGTGGCCCAGTCATAAATGCGCTCAGTCGACGTCCATAGATTCAAAACTACAGATTCTGCAATGAATCCCCAGCTCTGGTCTGTTAGAAGAGAAGTTAGTGTAACTGGTAAGTCGCTCAACACCGTAACTTGATCCAGAATCAAAAGAGGCATATATTTACAGCAGCTACCACATAGCAGACCAAGAAACTGCAGAGCCTGTGGGCATTGAAACATAAAAAATAAAAAATCATCAGATGAATGGCCAAAACGAACTTGTTGATGTACAAATCGCTCATACTATCCCTTAATTCCATTATATTAGCAATAGTACGAAAAAAAGAAAAAAGATCTTCAGACCACACTCAAATATAATAATACAATCAAAATGTTAGTCACGTGAAAGTAGAAGCTCTATTGCTATACGGTACTAGATTGGGTAATTAAAAAGCAAGGGATTCATAATACGACTGTTGCAGAGATGAGGATGTTGAGATGGACGAGTTAAAAAGAGTTGGAACAGATGAGGAAGCAGCACACTTTAAGTTAGTTCAGAAGCAGCCGCAATGTGAGTAAAATAGAAGTCTTTTAAGATGGTTTGGAGATTTTAAATAGAGAAGTATGTAGCACCCGTGAGAAGGTGCAGGTTACTGCAAATTGAAGGATCCAAAAGAGAGGAAACTCAAGAAAGGACTTGGATAGAGTAGATTCCACACAGACATCGATGGATACATATATTTGACCAAAAATAAAACAAAAGGATCCATAATTTATTTATGCTAACATGCAACTGTGCAAGTACCTTGATCTAGGGAAATCCATCACATATTACTTGTAGCAGTTCTACATCTAGAGGAATTACTACTTACTGTGGAAGGGTACTTGGTTACACAACTGATTTCCACTGCATCTACAAGCCACTGCCTTTTAACACTTCTTTCTGCATGCTGTAGAGCTGCTACAACTTCTATGAGTACGTCCCAGATTCCTGCAATTCTTAAAAATTTCAAAATCTGCATTAAATGCAAACTACGCACCTTAAGATGCCAGCATCACTGTTTGGGGGAAAGCTTGTTAATATGAGTAGCATGCATGCAACTATACTAGGATGCATATTTGTCCTTGTGGGTGGTGTCATGTATCCGGGGTCTACCCTGTCCAAATTAAGTGGGATCAGGGGTTCCACACCACCCAAAAAAAAAAAAAAAACTAACCATTTGATGCTGTGTTCAGAATATAAGCTTTTAGCTTTCCCAGCTCAGTCAATGGAATAGAACCAGTCATGACTAGCCTGGCTCTTGCCTGGATCCTTTTTACAATTTCAGTAAAGTGGTCACCTCCTTGTACTAAAGCTCCCTCTGGAACCTGTACGATGCACACAGCAGATGAACTTTAAGCGCATCAGTCAAATATTCAGAAGCAAAAACAGGTAAATACTACCGGCATACATGTGTAAGGTCTACATCCGTTTTGTTTAGGCAGACTTAATATTACCTCCAGAAGATCCATTAACCAATCCCGTCGAGCCTTCCCTAAGCATCTAACTGCCTCAAACCACTCCTTTACAGTATTCAACTGCTCCGTTTTTACACTGGCATCAAAGTGCAAAGCAGGCAACAAAGAAAATAACAACTGTGTGCATTTCTCCATGTTTGATATGTACTCCACAGACTCGGTAGAGACTTCATCGAGACATTGGTACAGACCCTTCCAGAATGAGATTCGTATCAAGCTTTTCTTGTCTGGGTCATATAGCTGGTACGAAGAATCTGAAGAACACAAGTAGTGAGCCATATCATCAAACAGTTTCTCCAGCCTGGAACCTGCGAAAACATTTACGAGGCCTGCCAGATGATAAAGCAAACACGACTGTAGATTCAGCTCAAGTTTCCTAAATCTGGACAGGTCAGAGAGCTCATCTAGGAAAAATAAGAGAGCCTCGACTTGGTTTGCATGAACTAATGAGAACCTTATGCATTCCTCTCTGATGCTTCCTTCCATAAAGGTTGAATCTGGCAATAGCTTCTCATGAACTTGAGCCTCAAATCTCATGCATCTTCTGACGATTGCACTCCAGTCCAAGGATGGCAATCTGGGAGCTTGTGAGAGGCACCTTAAAACAGTTGCAACTGTATTCACTTGCAAGATGGTACTTGCCTGAATTTCAGAAAGTCAGCAAGTACTCATTAGCAGCAGTTATATGCTATAAGATACAAAATAGAGTTGGCAAAATCTGAAGTCTGGGGCTTAAGAATCCATATGAATCTCGGCCACCCTATTTAAAAGGATTGGGACCCACCATCTGATGGTCCAACTGAAGGGACCAATGTTTCAAACCTCAACTTCATCCAATGATATTATTATTATTGTTGTTATTGTTTCTGTTATTATTATTGAAAAACACAGGCAAGGGTTATGAAAAAAAAAATTTGACATGTGATGGGTAGAGTCATCTCATCAAACCGGCTTAGTGCATGTAGCTACTCTAATATGGGACCACCCTTCTAATGCTTGGTTGGGATCTTCCATAAACTTGCCACATTTCAGATAAGGGTGCGGTGCTTAAGCCCCAGAGTCTAGATGTTCCCTACAGATATTAAAAGAAATAAATAACTTGACAATGTATTCCCAATAAAGAAACATTTAGAAGACTAAGCTTTGACAGGCTGAGTTACAAGGGTGGTACAAATGTAACAATATTATACAATAAGAAAGTGGCATAAGCATGGTTTTAAGATTCATACGCAACCGATATTTTGGTAGAGACTGAGGTAAAGCAACTATGCAAGTTATTAAAATGGTAAAAACCCAACACATTAAAATATATACAAAGCTATAAATGGAAATACACTACTTTTATTAGATCACAGTAAAAAAATAATTCAAATAGGATAGCATATAAAATATGCAAAGTTACAACTGAAATACACTCTTTTTAATAGGATGACCTAAAGATGGATTAGTTTCCAGTACATTTATTCAAAATTAGCTCTGTAACTAGCACAACAGTTTTAAAGGGAAAAAAAAAATTGCACTAGAAACTTCATTTTATTTTGGGTAGTGTAGATATCAGATCATAAACATTGAGAATCAAAGATGAGCAAGTCACTGAAGAACAAATTCATGTATATATTACAGAGAAGAAACTGCATCACTGAAATATAAGTACCACAGATCATCACAGTAGAATCTCAGAACTCAGAAAATAACTTACACCACAATAGTTAGGATCAGATAGCCACGAACAGAGTTTCCAAACCACACTATCCTCTGGGAAGCTGGGTTTGGAATTAATTACATCACTCTGCGAACTACTCTTCAAAGTCTTGGACCACAAACGATGTCTGAGAAAAGAAACTGCCCATGCTGCATATCTTTGCAGTTGTCGATTCCCAGAATCCTGTGCAACTAGAAATATCTCTTGTATCAATGATGTCAAAAGAGGCTCACAAACAGGACTTGAAAGTAGAGGCCCCCTGATATAAGATGATTCCTGTTGAAGATGATAGACACAATCAGATACAATAAATTTTACAGATTAGTGCAGACAGCAGAGTAGCCGTACCTTTTGTTCACAACCAGTCTGCAAAGACGAGGGCTGAGGATATACGACAGGAGTCAGAGTCCCTGCACCTGCACCCAATGTATTAACAACTCCAAGCATCCCGCCTAAGTGGATGATGGGAGGGTATGGATTAGTGTAACTCCCTCTAAACAGTTCCAATAGATCCTTTACAAATTCAATTTTCATAGAATGTACCCCTTCATCCAAAATGCATGACAGAAGGTTTCCTGCTCCAATACAAGATGCCATCAACAAACACTGATGGAAGGTGCCAGATTTCTTCACGGACAGAAGTTCAAAAATTAGTTCCCTGTAGCCATTGATCAGATTGTCTAGCTCACCATCAACCAGGAGTTCTACTCTCTGGCAGAAGGCCACTATGGTGGGTACTGCAAGACAAGAGCCCACATATAATGGTATCTCTGCACTGCAAACACAAGAGTTTTGAGATAAAGAATTTGCATGTGGAATCCACGAGGTTAGCAAGGCTTTTATATTGAGCACGACATCGTCGGATCCAGCTCTGTATACAGCACTAACACAACATCCTAAACCCATGATAAGTCCTGCAATACCCCATACATCTTCATCCAAGTTATCACAATCACTACACGACATTTCAGTAGTTGTATCTGTATCCATATCATCTATACTTGGTGGAAAATATTTGCAGAGGCTTTGCAGAGAATCAGATGAACATGGACTAAGCTTACATAGCAACAGAGATATGACCCTAACAATATTCCCAATTAGTTTGGCTTCTCTTATCCTGCTGCCTTCTTCCAAATTAGAATCATCAGCAGCTTCAGCCCTGTTCAAGAGACCTTGACAAGTAAAACCCAAGGCAACTCCACAGGCACCTTTGACAAGAGTGCTTTTGCTACTGCATGCAACCTGATAGCACAAACCACCAGTAAAATGTACCATTAACCATTTGTATGCATTGATATCAGCAACACCAACAATGCACTGATATCAAGGAAAGCCTATGAACAGGTTAGCGGATTATCTAATACGAGTATATCAGATTCTTTTGTGATATAATTTCATGATTGATGGGACAAGATGAAACCTTTGAGGGAGGCCCAGGATGCCTTAAGGGACGTGATTTGTCTCGGACTGCACTGTGTTAGCGCATCACCATGAGCCATAGTGTAAAGGAAATCCTATGAACCGTGATTGGCCGATCAAACTCGGGATCGGCCAGGAACGAGCCACGATCCCTGGCCGATCCAAAAAAATTTGAAAAATCATTGACTCGGACCGCGTTCGTGATGGATCAGCCGATCCGTCACAGAATCGGATCGAGTCGGACCAGACGATCCTAACCGGATCGTCCGGTCCACATCTTTAATCTTTAAAAAAAAAAAATCAAAAACAGAACAGAGGAAGACGAAGGAGAAGAAGACGGAGGAAGAAGAAGAAGAAGAAGAAGAAGAAGAAGAGTAAAACCCCTTTTACGTTTTAACCTCTTTTTTTTGTCTGTCTGGAATCTGGATCGTCCCGGATCGTCCAATCCAACTCCGTCTCGAACCGGGACGATCCCCGACCCGAAACCGAGTTCAAACACTATGCCATGAACTAGAAACATGGGGCAAACTCCGTAATAATAGACACGCGGAAATGGAATGATGGATTCTGTGAAGAGAATTATGAAAAGAATTATTTTCCACGATTCGAAGGACACAGTTTAGTTTCTACAATGATGAACTTCAAGGATCTCATCTAAGTAATAATAAAAAAATTTATTTTACAAAGAAACCCATTATTATTTACTACTTGTCCCAAGCCTGAAGGACTGTCAGGTAACAGCTTGCGTAAAAGGGATGAGAGCATTGGAAGAGAGATCACCAGAATCAGATGCGTCAGAAGAAAGAGATCGCAGCACTGAATGCTGGCATTGGACACAATTGGAAGGAGGGAATCAGCATTGGTGATGCCTAGGTTACTTTTCTTCTTCTCCTTGGTAATTATAGAGGGGTTCTACTGCATGTGGACTTCAGAAAAAGGGATGAGAGCTTTTGTGGCTTGGAGGGGAAAGAACGGTGCAAGCCTCAGAGATGGGGGCCCCCGCTCGACAGGGGAGAGAGGTGATCTTATTGGACTCCTACAGACTTGAGTATCTCCTTAAAAAAGTCATTTTATTGAAAGAAACTGGAGTATTGCACCAGAACTCTATGTACCTCAATTAGTCCAGTGATGATTCGGAATTTCTGCTTTCGATCAGTTGCGTGCAAACAATCTGAGTTCAATCCAAGAGAAATTGCAGCCGACCATTGGCGGTACTCATGTTCATACTGAAACAACCATTTCAGCAGGAAATTTGAAGCAGTTAATATTACAGCATGGGCAGACGGGGGTAAGACCTGACAAAACAAGAGGGGAAAAATGAAATGAGCACAACAAAGCATCTTCTCATTGCCAAAAAAAAAAAAAAAAAAATCTTCTTATAAACTCAAATTCAGCTCCAGAAATAATTTAAAAGTACACTACAGTGAAAGGGAACACCATCTCTTCAACACAAATGCAGCAATTTTCTTATTAATGTACCTCGTCTATGCAATCAACAAATAAGGATCATGCAATCATTGAGCTTCAGGCCGATCCAATGATCTGCTGGGTATTCTATTTGGAGAGAAAAAGATTTTAAAAGATACTGAACCGTTGAATATAGGAGGTTCAGCTCATAGAAAAGAAAGGTACCTTAGTCCATATGAGGCTATAAATTAAAGAAATGAATAACAGGAAAATATTCATCGTAAAGATTTAACAACAGGAAAATCACAAACTAAAATTTGCAACTTACAAGGACGCCTTCACAGTTATCCTTCCTTTATTTGTTTTGAGGGTTAACAGTAACTTTTATTAGCATGCAAGGATAAAAACAGGTAGCAGAACATAGAAGCCAAGAATAGTACACCTAGAACAAGAAAATTACAGAACTTACAAACTTAGGACTAAATGGTAATACAGAGCAACAATTGCAGTCCCCAAATCCAACCCATAACCAAACAGAACACCATAGAGACCAAGGTGTTCCACAAATGCCCTAGCAAATTCCACTATTATATCAAAAAGACAATGATTTCTGCAGAAAAGGTTATAACCTAACGGGTATACCATGGCTATTGAGCAAACATGTCCTTCAGATTATCAAGAAATTGTATGCAATAAACTTACACTTGACGCATAATTTCTACATTAATAAACAAATGCATCTTCATCTCAAGCTAGATCAAGAATACGATGATGATAAGATTGCATATAATATGAGAATATATACCATCATATGGTGACTCTACCTTACACAGTGCACCAACAGCTAGTCCGATATTCTCAGCAGAACGAGGAATAGAATCTTCAGCAACTTGCCTCAAGCTCTGCATGAGAACAAGAGAACAAAATTTCACAACAGTTACAAACAAATGTTTAATTTTTTCTTAATTGGCGAAACCAATGTTTACAATGAAACTAAACAAATCATAGTGCTATCAAAAGAGAAAGCCGTTTTTAAGATTTTCTTAATTATTAATTAATATGTAATGACCTTTTTAACCTTGGCAAATATGTTTTATTTCATAAATCACTTTAAATAAGTAACTATCTTCTACTTGAATAATTTATTGTCTTTTCATACTACTTTTTCTTTGTTTTTAACTAACAAACTATTGATTTTTTGTGTATTTTTTTAATGACTAAAGTATCCTTTGAGAATCCATGTATTGGGACACATTTGAGGAGGTTCTTTTAACGCCTGTAAGGGTTATTAAAGAAATTTTGGTAATTAAACAAACTCTAGGAATCATATCGAATGGGACTCACAAATCTCAGCAGATGTTTCAAATCTTTCCCGTTTAGAATTCTAATAAAATAAAAGATTGTTAACATAACATAACTCTTACAAAAAAAAGTGCGGATTCCAATAAAAATTCTAGTATTAAGAAAGAGGATGAATTTCGCTAATATACGTATTCAATATCGAACTAAATATATACATAATTAATAAATCCTTAAATGAATTAGTAGAAAGGATAAGTCCCACTAAAATATATTGAATATTATTAATTTAATACTTATGTATTTATATAAGCTCATCAAACATGTTTACAAGTTTAGAATATTCTTCCAAAATTTTAAATTAAAATATATGAATACATAAATTACTAATTATTAATAAATTATTTCAAATTATTAATAAGTTTAAGTAAATACATAAACAATTAATAATAATTTAATATTTATTACATTATTTTTAATACTACTAATAAAAGAAAAAGTAATTTTTTAAGAATTTTATATTTTTTAGTCTTTAATAACTTATTTTTACTTTTTTATCCTCAAAATTTATATTCAAAAAGTAAATAATATTATTTAAGTAATATAATTGCAGTTAGAGATTTTATCTCTTTTTATGAACGGTACTTTATATTCAAAATTATCCTTAGAATTCTTAGATATTTATTATATCAGAAACTGATACCTATCACTAAAAGGGCTTTTAGATGTGGGCCAACTTTTTATAAGAAAAAACACACAGTTGAAGATAATATAACTCAATCAAATAGGTGCAATTCAATAAGACTTCTACTGATCTGATATTAAACTATATCTTGTTGTATAGCTTCTAAGAAAAAAAGGATATATGGTAGGTCCCACCTCTTTCAATCTTAAAAGAAATACAATGATCTTTCTATAGTCCTAAGTCAATAGAAGAATCCACAAC
>JAUPMG010032210.1:0-14624 GCA_031762675.1 Pachysandra terminalis | reverse complement strand
ACTTGCACTTAAAAGCTTATTACTCATGGTTCTTAGTCCTAGAGTTGTACTTAAACGAATGAATTAATGCATGTTTCCTGATTATTCAGGTTTGGCGATGTTCGAGACAATACGGATTAAAGGCGGATTAAATCAAGCTTCAAATGATCAAGTAATACCCTTGAAAACTTGAGGAGAATCCCCCAAGAACAACCCCCAAGAAGAGCTCCCAAAGACAAGTTCAAAAGCCCCAAAGAAGAGTCTGTCGGTAACGTTGGTCGATAGGCTAAGGGTACCGACCAAGGGTTTGTCACTATGATCGGTAACCCTGGTCGGTAAGCTAAAGGGGGGGTTTTTAGTCTTTTTGGCAGGGAAAATAGAAGGGATAAAGGGATTTTAACACGACTGGAGTTCGGCAAGGAGAGTTGGGCACTAGAGTTCAGACGAGAGTTGGGAGTTAGAAGGGTTTTGGCGAGAAGAAGATTGGAGAAGAAGGGTTTTGGTGAGAAGAGGCTTAGTGAAAGATGGATCTCTCCTCATCAAAGGTGATTTCCATTCTTTTCATGGGCAACTAAACCACTCCTAGGGTGTTGATGTAGCCCTTTTCTTATTGATAGTGGATTGAATCATTTGATTCTAGGGTTTTCTTTATGTATGATAGTTTCAGAGTTTTGAGGATTGCAGAGCAATCGGGCTTATTGATTATCTTCAATTGTAATGAATTCTTATCTTGTCTTAGAAAGTAATTTGTCTTCATTGAATTTGAATGCTTCTATTTTTTGTGATTATAGAAACATTGATTATGCAACCGTGTTTATCGACATCCGAATAGGGAACTTGATAGTCCATGCCTAGGGAAGACGGGTCGTGCTGCAATTTAGTAGATAAACAGACAATCTGTGCCAACAGAAGATGGTTTCATATCATCACATAATACCCCATAAGCTTCCTAATTTCACCTTGACCCCCAAATGAGATATTTCAACTTCATTTACTAATCAAATGTTCTAATTAGCCCATTTATCCACAAATTAATTTTTGAAAAATGTTTGCAGATTTTATAAAAATCCTTTTTAATTGATTATAATTTAGAATTACTAGGTTTGGTTCATTACACGGTGAACTTCTCGGTCCGCCGAGAAGTCTGCCAAAGATATTTGGTGGACCCCTCGGTCCACTGAAGAGTCCACCGAAACTGCTTTTTAAGCTAGACTGAGCCTAATTTCTGGAATTTATAAAAGATAAGGCCATTTTTGCATACTTTTGACAGTATTGAGCAAATTTCAAAATTTAGTTTAGAATATCACCTTAGGAAACGGGTTTGACTAAGTAGATGTGCCTAAAATCGCATGGAAACAATTCTAAAGACACATAGGCATCTAGAGTTAATTTTAATTTTATTTTGTGAAGATGCACTACTCTTGCTATGCATGATTACACTTGCACTGACGTCTTGATTATGAATGCATGCGAATGTAATTGTACACAACTTAGTATGCCTTGATTTTGTGAGTTCGAATTTATTCACCGCTCTTGCTGTTGTTAAAATATCATGACTCTCTCCTAATCTTCCTAGAGTATAGAAAAAAAAAGATATAATAATGTTGTGACTAGTTTGGCTGGGTAGCCTAACTGTCTTGAGTAATTAGATCCTCGGAGTGTTTTAAGACCTAATGCCCTGGGCCAACTGGAATGGGGGCATTGATTAAAATCTTTCTAAAAAGGTCTTTTAGGCAGCTGAATGAGAACTAAACATTGCACGCATCACTAGTATGTATATAGTTACTAATAAGTAGCTAGTCTGGTTCGATTGCCTAGTTGATTTGAGCAATTAGATCCGAGGGGTGTTTTAACACCTAATACCCTGGACCATCTAGAACGGGACCATTGGTTGAAAGCTCATTACATGGATCTTCTAGGCAGCTGTATAAGAACCGGACATTGCACATGCTACTTGTTTTAGTTGAATAAGAGGAGAAGAATGTATATATCGGTAAGAGCATGATTTTGTGAGCAGATAAAATCTTTGCATACTTTGTGGTTTATAACTATTTAGCATTGTATCATGATTATTGCTATCTCACGATCACTTGCATGTTGTACGAGCTTGCGTTGTGTATTTGAATCGGATGAGATTGAAGTAATTTTGGATGCATTGTGGAGTCAGTAGGATGGAATCTAGGAGATATGGGTTCAATTTATTTAGTTGAGATGTTAATTCCTAACTGTTGATGTGCTCAGTTGATTTCAGAAATTTAAATAATGATGGCAATTGTATGGATGGATGATTAGGAATGCATTAGTCCTATTTCTTTCTTTTCTCGTGGACTAGCAAAGTGTAGGTTTGGGGGTGTGATAAGTGTGTAGCACTTGCACTTAAAAGTTTATTACTCATGGTTCTTAGTCCTAGAGTTGTACTTAAACGAATGAATTAATGCATGTTTCCTGATTATGCAGGTTTGGCGATGTTCGGGACAATTCAGATTAAAGGCGGATTAAATCAAGCTTTAAATGATAGAGTAATACCCTCGAAGACTTAAGGAGAAGCCCCCAAGAACAGCCCCAATAAGAGCCCCAGAAGACAAGTTCAAAAGCCCCAAAGAAGAGTTCGTCGGTAACCTTGGTCTGTAGGCTAAGGGTATCGACCTACCCCACCGAAGGGTACTAACCAAGGGTTTGTCACTATGATCGGTAACCCTAGTCGGTAAGCTAAAGGGGGGTTTTTAGTCTTTTTGGCAGGAAAAATAGAAGGGAGAAAGGGTTTTTGACACGACTAGAGTTTGGCAAGGAGAGTTGGGCACTAAAGTTCAGACGAGAGTTGGGTATTAGAAGGGTTTTTGGCAAGAAGAAGATTGGAGAAGAAGGGCTTTGGCAAGAAGAGGCTTGGCGGAAGATGGATCTCTCCTCATCAAATGTGATATCCATTCTTTTCATGGGCAACTAAACCATTCCTCGGGTGTTGATGTAGCCCTTTTTCTTATTGATAATGGATTGAATCATT
This sequence comes from Pachysandra terminalis, assembly GCA_031762675.1. Taxonomy (NCBI): domain Eukaryota; kingdom Viridiplantae; phylum Streptophyta; class Magnoliopsida; order Buxales; family Buxaceae; genus Pachysandra; species Pachysandra terminalis. The sequence goes on along the minus strand of JAUPMG010032210.1, from coordinate 11,644 downwards.
TGATTCTACGGTTTTTCTTTATCTATGATGGTTGCATAGTTTTGAGGATTGCAGAGCAATCGGGCTTATTGACTATATTCAATTATGATGAACTCTTATCTTGTCTTAGAAAGTAATTTGTCTTAATTGAATTCGAATGCTTCTATTTTCTGTGATTATAGAAACATTGATTATGCAACGGTGTTTATCGACATCTAAATAGGGAACATGATAGTCCATGCCTAGGGAATAAGGGTCGTGCTGCAAATTAGTAAATATGCAGACGATCCGTGCCAACCGAAGATGGATTATGCTTGTTTCTTATGACGATGTTTACTTTTGTGACATTGTTGTGTGCTTGTACCACACAAGTCTTGTCATGCATAATTTGAATTACCCTTGAATTCATGTGACCAACCATTGTCATAAGTTAATGGTGAAATCAATACCCTAGCCTTCATCCATTCGACTTTCAATCCAATTTTATAATTGTGTTAGTTTTAAGTTTTTAATTCCAAAAATATAAACAACAACAAATTCATCTTGTCATCAAATCAATTTAGTTTTCATCTTAACCAATTTAATAGCCAAACCCACATAGTCCTTGAGGTTCGACCCCCTCAATATAACCCTATCTACAGGGATTCGTCCTATTGTGTATGGTTAACTACAATTGTCACATCAATATCAGATATCCCTTGATACATTCACTTTTGGATGAGAAGGTGATCAGTTTGGAGAAGATTCACACCAGTGTGAATCCTGCAGATATGTTGACCAGGGAGGTCACAATCGAGAAGTGGAAACATGTTCAACATCTGTTGGTCTTCCGGTTTGAAGACAGAGGGGATGATGCACATCGGGTTGGTATTGTTGTTCTTGAGATTACATATGGGATAGTTGTTCGCATTCAGTATCCAAGTGGAGATTTTTGTTATGTGGAGACTATTGTTATGTTGGTGAGGATAATAAACCCTATGAGGGTGTGGTGATGAAATCTTCCCTTTTTTACAACTAATACTTTTCCCTGATGGGGTGGGGTTGGTGAGGTGTTAGACGAAATTGTTGTTGCGGATATAGTAGATGCAATCCTTTCCGGTTTGGGGATCTAAGGAAATAGTAGGAGTTTCACTTCTATTATGTTTAGCCCTAATTGCAGGGTATTTATATATACTTTTGTAGTTTGGGGTTTCCTCTCTCATTGTAACACAGTATTCTGAGCTTTGGAGAATAATAAATCTGGGTGTGCATCCGTGAACGTAGGCACCATTTACTGAACCAAGTAAATCTGTGTTCTTAATTTCTTCATCTTTTTTCTCTTTCTTTCTTAACAACTAGTGCCTTCTTATATATCGATGTAAAGTATAACAAATAAAATTAATGGTTGATAGAAGGGAATACTTACTTGCATTAATTTCAACATCTAAAAGAATGTAATTAGTTTTAGAACATTAAAAAAAATGACTTCAATGATCGGTAATAATAATTTGCTTCTAAGATATAACTAATAAAGGGACCCTGAGGGTGTGGTGATGAAATCTAGGATGATAATGATCCGGGAGGGTGTCATTGATAGGGATTCAGCTGCTAATCTGATCAAGGATATATCTTTTGGTGAAATAAAAGATACCCTTTTTAGTCTCAAGGATGATAAAGCCCCGGGAGCTGATGGCTTCACTCATCTCTTCTTCAAGGCTTCTTGGGACATTACTGGGGCTGATTTCTGTGCAGCTATTATGGATTTTTTCAAAAGAGGCAGATTTCTCAGGGAGGTAAACCATACTATCCTAACCCTCATTCTTAAAGGTCCTAACCCCTCTACTGTTTTTGATTTCAGGCCTATCTCTTGCTGTACTCTTACCTATAAGTGTTTGGCTAAGCTTCTGGCTAATAGACTCAAGAAGGTTCTTGATCCTTTGATTGGACTTCAACAATCATCTTTTATACCAGGCAGATCCATCTCTGATTGTATTCAAATGGCTCATGAACACCTCCACAATTATCACCTCTCTAACAGGCCTCCTAGATGTGCATTCAAGATTAATCTCATGAAGGCATGTGACAATGTTAACGGGAGTCTATATACCATATCCTTCAAAGCTGGAATTTCCCCCCACTATTCATATGATGGATAAAGGAACTGCTCTTCACCACATCTTTCTCTATCTCTTTAAATAATAGTCTAATTGGATTTTTTAAAGGATGCATGGGGATGAGACAAAGGGATCCCCTCTCCCCCTATATTTTTACTATGGTCATCGAGAGCTTAAATGCTATTTTAAAGACCAAGGTTCACTCTGATCAGAATTTCCTTTTTCACCATGCCTGCAAAGATCAAGAGATTGTGAACATTTTCTTTGTTGATGATATTTTCCTATTCTGTCATGGGGATATTTACTCAACAAATTGTTGTCTTGAGGCATTATCTGACTTCGGGATATTTACTGGTCTGACTCTCAATCATCATAAGAGCAAAGTATTTTTCTCTGCTATCAATGAATCTACTAAGCTGAGTATTTTAAATTCATGGGACATTCAAGAGGGTGAGCTACCAATGCCTTATCTTGGCATTCCCCTGATCTCCTCTAGACTCTCTCTTAGACACTGTTCTTCTCTTATTGAAAGAGTGACTAAGAGGACTCAAAGTTGGAAATTTAAATCCCTCTCTTATGCAGGCAGACTCCAGCTTATCAAATCTGTTCTTTTTGGTATACAAGTGTTTTGGTGCTCAAATTTTATCCTTTCGAAGAAGGTCCTTGACAAGATCAATCAAATATGTTGCAGATTCTTATGGGATGGTAGTGAAACCAAGCATAGAATCTCCACTATCTCTTGGAAGTCTATTTGTTCTCCTAAAGCTGAAGGTGGCTTAGGCCTATTCTCCATGGGTGATTGGAACAAGTGTGCTATCCTTAGGTTGTTGTGGAATATTATCAGTGAAAAGCAATCCTTATGGATGAAATGGATGCATTCTGTTTATATTAAGCAGAAGAATTTCTGGTCTCTGAAGATCCCCTATTGTTGCTCTTGGTCGTGGAGGAAGATTCTCCAGTGTAAAAATTTGGCTATTCCCTTGATTACTTATAGAGTGGCCAATGGTGAAAAAACTCAGTTTTGGTGGGATATATGGCACCCTCTCAGTCCTCCTATTAACTGGGTCACCTACAGTAATGCTTGCTCAGGAAGACCTGAACCATTCGAATATGGTTAACAGATACTTATCTAACCTGACTTGGAATCCTCCCCCTCTCAACAACCAAATCTTTTATGATATTTGGTCTCATCTCCCCAGTATAAAAGTTTGGCTTGTGTCTGATAGCTTGTTTTGGAATCCCTCCTCAAATGGTAAATTCAGTATGAAAAAGACTTGGCTTGCCTCTAGAAACCCTGCCAACAAACTTTCTTGGCCCAATATCATCTGGTTTAAGGGAAATTCTCCTAAATATAGCCTTGTTTGTTGGTTTGCTGCTAAATGTAGGCTTCTCACCCAAAATAGGCTTATCAAATGGGGTATTATTCCTCAAGTCCATTGTTGTTTCTACAGCAATGTTATTTAGTCCACTGAACATCTGTTTTTCCAGTGCCCTTGTACACATTGGGTGTGGACTCAACTCCTCCAGTGGCTGGGTATTATCAGAAGTATTTTGCCTTGGAATGAAGAACTGGATTGGTGTGCCAATCACGTCATAGCACACAATGCTAGCTCTTACTTGCAAAGACTCTGCTTCACTACTATCATTTATTTCTTATGGACTGAGCGAAACTACAGAATCTTCAAACAAAAGTACACCTCTCCTGAGATGTTGCTCCACCTGATCATCAAAGACATAAGGTTCTCGGCTGTTCACAAAGGTTTCCTCACTACGGATCAGTTCCCCCAAGCCTTCACCAATTGGAATGTCTAAATTTGTTTTGGCTTGTTGTATTTTTAATACCATGTTGGTATTCTGTTTTTCGAAGTTTCCCGTGAGGTTTTTCTACTTTTATACTATCTTATCCTGGGCAGTATAGTGGATTTTTGTATCATCCTTTCCCCCCTTCTTCCTTCTATTATACAATTTACCTTCCAAAAAAATAAATAAATAAAGGGACCCTTAAATAGATTTCAGTTACTAATATTTTCTATTCAAATTCAAAGTGCAGTAGAGAACAATAGTTAATTGGTTAGGAAAGTTTAAATGTGGATCATTCTCTCAACTTTTATTACTTATTATATCCTTACAAAACCTTATACTCATGTTAATTATAACTTGATTAAAGTTCTTTAAGTATTAAAGAAACAAGCTAATAAGTAAATTAGGATAAAGTAGAGAGAGAGAGAGAGAGAGAGAGAGAGAGAGAGGGTGTAAAGACCTGAAAAATACAGATTAAAAAGAACTTTAATAGAAAGGGTAGAATGGTAATTAAAATCTTCATACCTATAATCTAACTTAAGGTTACTATTGTAATAATATACAATTAATATTATAAACTATAGTAAAGGAATTAAGAATCATTAACTAAGCTTTAAAAACTTAACTAGATTCAGGGATTAATGAATTAATTTAGACTACCCAAACAAGACCTAACTCTAATACTTAATTAAGCTGGACTTAAGTAAGGCCCATTAATACTAAAGCCCAATTGAATTAACTAAGGCCTAATTAGATTATTTAATACCTAATTTTAGTGCTAAATCCATAAGGTAACTTAAGGACTAAGTTAAAATCAAAATAAGACTTTAAACTTGTAGATGAACACCAACTATCAATCCTAATACAAGTCTAACTCCTAAAACATGTAAAATAAGACTAACTAAGCAAAGTAAACATTAGAATACATCTAAAATTCGTGGGATCACCTAGGAAGAACAAGAAAAAGATTTAGAGATCAGAAAACTAGAGAAATCTAGCAGTTCTTCAATGACAGCAAATCTTCAGCTTCTTCATTGTGAGTTTTCCTTTATTCTTGTGTATTTATTCTCCATCTAATGTTATATCATGGGAGATTTCTTTCTTTTGTGCATGTATAACCCTTCCCCATGATCTTACTATTAAAACCCAGAAAGATTGCATGATTTTTATCACTTATGTGTTTCATGCTAAGATTAAACCATTTAATTAAATCAAGAACCAAGAATTGACAAGTATTGTTAATACCTGATATGATTTAATTGATAAATTGACTAAGTAATTATGCACTAATCGCTAGGAGGTTTCGATAAACCACCCTGTGAAATCCCAAGCCTTAAATCCACTTTCCATGCACCGGCAGCCTAACTGGTGTGCCGGTTATCTTGCTGGGTGAAGGAAACCTTGATCTGGGCACAGACAAGTTACTGCCCAGCTTGCCGGACACCAACCAGTGTGCCGGTAGCTTGTCGGAAGGGTTGTCCAGACCTTGCCCGTATATTTTACCTCACCGGGACCCTACCTAATGACCTTGACACAGCTAGACCATACTAGCCTAGCCCAACCGGTGTACCGGCATCCTGCCGACACCCTGCCGGTTGAGTATATCCCCTCAACCAGTTGAGTTAACCATCCCTTCACCATGTTGAGCCATCCCTTCACTACACTGAACCCTTTAACCTACTAATTTAACCATCCCTTTACCATACTGACTTAGCCATCCCTTCACCATTGGTTATGGAACCAACCACGGAAGTTGCCTTTGACCTAACCTATTTTCCATGATTCCCTATAAATTATTATGATCCCCTTAGCCGTCTAAACAATATAAGTAACCTTATAAATTTGATTATATAAATTGAGTACTTGTTATCATGAGATTTGATTCTTTAATTGTTGTGTGAATATTTATGAGACTGTAGCATTGTTTGATGACATCAGATTCTGTTTGTGTGAACACCTTAATTACATAAAACTTAATATAATTAATGATACTATATATCGCATCTACATTATGTCATTGTATTTCAAACCATACAATTATGGGAATATTATGTGATTATTAGTAGCCTAGTATCATGAGATTGTGCTCATGTTCATGTTGATGTGAATATATGTGATGTGTTATACTTATGTGTGAATTGCATTAATAAACGGACCCGAATCAATGAGTTGCATATGACATCACGGCCGAGAAGGTTTTTCCTTGACTTTAACCAATTATTATGTATACTGCTGGTGACTTGGGGCAGGTTATACCATTTGTCATTCCATTGAGCGACTATTATTTATTCGCCCAAGGTGAGAGGTATGGGACCAAAACACTTGTGCTAAGATGAAAGGATTTTGGATAAGCCTTGTATGGGGGTCCCAATCTGAATCATAAGAGTCAACCCTTTGGCATTCGAGTAATTCACTTTACCACTGAGGTTAGCCCTCTTTATGGACACCTTGGATTTTTGCATTACCCTGATCGCAAATAAGTGGGGGAATTGTGCCATCTTGGTCGAAACCCCTTAAAATTATGGTGCGCACATAGAATATCTTACATTGAGAGTGATCGTGTATGCAGGGGAATAGTTCGAGAAAAAATTCTTGCTCAATGTAATTGATTGGTTAGTGTGGGGATTTGAACCATTCGAATACCAGACTTCATGCATATTGCATTACCATGTGCTTGTTGGCATTATTGATGTTATCTTGTGTATGATGCACAAGATATGATTTTCATATAGACTTGGGCATATAGCAATATAAAATGATCATGTGATATCCTTATGATACAGACTAAGGTGAGATTTGGTATAGAGAACATATTGCTATTTATTTATCTTTAACATCATTCATTATTATGATTTCATTATCATCTTATGTATACATTTTCAGATCATCATTTTATATATTATATTTTGTATTAGCATTGGGTGTTGAGTAAATACTTTGTTTTAAAGGTCTACTCACACGAGCTTTGGCTTACGGATATTACATTGTTGTTTTTTAGGTTATTAAAGAAAGATCGATCACTAAAGAGAGCTTTGGGAATGGGAATCTAAAGATAGAATTTTAGAAGATAATTGATATAGATTAGTTAGTTTAAATTCCAGAATTTGTGTTATTAAAGGAACACTATAATTGTTACTTTATATTTTATTGGAACTATTATATTTGACTTCCGCTTATGTTCTTATATTGCTTGTTACTCCCATAGCAATATGGGGTGAGAGTCACAATCCGACCCGGTTATGGATCCACAGATCTAAACTGGTTTGGGTCTTGACAAAAACCAATAAATACAATAAATTGACTAGTAATAAAAGAATGTAATGCACCCGAGTCAAATAACACATGAACAGGCGTATAAAAAATATGTAGAGGACTTTCCACGACCGCATTGGATGCTCCCTCGTCTCTAGGTGCAACTCCGGCTGACATGGCATTGACCCGGCCTCGTTAAGGTGGTCTAGCTGCAAAAGTTGGTCACTGGCCCTCGGTCTTGATAGGCTCCTAATAAAATCTCTTAACATGCCCCCCCTTTCCAAAGTTGAATCATGTCAAAGGTCCTTTGGCTAGATGCTGGACAAATGGTGCTGCAACTAGCACGACTATTGTTGGAACTGGCCTCATTAGTTTCCCATATGATCAGAATTGCTTCTCTGCCCCCTGCCTTAGTTGACTTGGATGGAACCTCCCTGTATCAGTCCTGAAGTTCTCCTTCTACTGGTGGAACCTCTCGTTGTCCCACTCTACCCTCCGAGCACATTCCAAAACCTAAGTATAGGTCATGAAACCATGAGACACGACTCTGGACCTGATAACTGGTCACAAACCCTCCTCGAACTTAGTAGCCTTTTCTATCTCATCCCTGATCACATGAGGTGCAAATCGGGATAAAGTGGCAAGCTGTCCCTCATACTAGGTCACTGTGACCGATCCCTGCTCAAGCTTCAAGAACTTAACTGCCTTCAGTCAATAATAGCTACTCTAAAAATAGGTCTCAAAGAACTGACGATGGAACTCCTCCCACTCAGCAATCTCCCCATGAGTCTCTATCATCTCCCACCAATGGTAGGCTTCACCCTTTAGCATGAAAATAGACAAGATCACCCCAACAGACAATCCATAGCCCTAAATATCTTCTTGATCTCTACAATCCACTCTTAAGCTCTCAGTGGCTCTCCCTTGCCATTAAAAGATGGTGGCTCAAGTTTCTTAAATCTCTAGAGCCAGTGAATTCCCCCAACATCTCTCTACACAGTCTGGGTCTGTCTCATATCCTGCTCTCTTTGAAGAGAAGTTGTAATGACCTAAATCCAATAATTCATATTTCTAATTAATAAAAATGATTAAAATGTTTTTATAAAATTTACTGGGTGTTTTTCAGAAATTTAATTATGCTAAAATATAAGATAATTAGAGCATGGGTTGTTTACAAAACAAAATATATGTTTTGGGGGTTTAAGTGTGATTAGGATACATTATGGGTATTATCCGTAATTTATAAAACATAGTTTCAAATTTGAATGCATGAATGCGTGTGGGGATCGTGGGTGTCGTGGGTTGGTAATGTGATAGATGGAAGAGTTTCGATAAGACTCTCCCTCCCTTTCCATCCCATAAGAATCAGTTTTGGGAAGTTTCTGTGAGTGAATAAGAAGAAGAGAAAGGAGTGAGAACCAAACCCTAGCCATCTTATTTTAGTGGAGCAGATGAAGAGGAAAGAAGAAGAAGAAGAAGAGGATAAGCTTCTCAATCGATTATCTGAACAGCAAAGTGGTAAGTCTCATTTTATGTATGATCAGCATGAAACATTGTGGTTTTTTTCTAATTTGTGAATTATGTTAAAATGATGATTCATGCATTCTGATTGGTTTGTTCGTGATTTAAAATTTTTATACTTGTTCATGTGATTTCGGTTTGAGTGATTTCAAGTTTAGAACTTTTTGGAGCAAATTCTGGGATGTTGTCCCATGTCCCGTCGGCAGGCACCGGTCCACCGACCAGGATGCCAACAGGGACCATTTTATTGAGAAAAACACAGGTTCCTCACCCCGTCGCAGGCACCGGTACACCGACCAGGCTACTGACAGGGGTATGTTTGAGGAAACACAGGTCGTTGGGAATGTTGTTCTAAACCAAATAAGTGTTGTGTTGGTCCATTGGGATCAAGGGAAGGTCAATGGGCTTGAACCCACTTGTGGGGGACCTACTTGAGTTTCCACGGCACGACCCAGCCCTGTCGACCAACCTACCGACCAGAATTGTAAGTTGGGGTTTTGACCCCATTTGTTTGGTAATTGGTGCCATAGACCCTTAGTGAAGTTATATCAGGTTTGGAGTTGTTTTAGTGTGTTTTGTGCACTAGTTTTACCCCCATTAGCCAGTAACCTTGGCTAGAAATTCTATGAACTTATTGGTGATATCATAATACTTGATTTAGCTTGATATGAGTAGTGATGGTATTCTCGTAACATATGAAGCATGTGTGGAATTGATTTATGATTGTGATAGTTGGATAGGGTCTAGTCGGAGATTTTAGTGGAATCTTCTTACTGATTATTCGTGTGTATGGGCCCATGGATAGGTTAAGTAAGCAGGTACCACTGGAACGCTCTTACTGATCCTCATGTGTGTGAATGTGTAATTGTATTATTAGTGATGAGCATGTGGTACATGTGTTACATGAGATATGCGTGAGTTATGTTGAATGGGCCGTGAGTGACCCATTCATGCATTAGATGTGCATGAGGATGTTGATAGTAAAGGGTCCAAGAGTGACCATCCATGCATATGATATGCATAAGGAACAAATATGAATATAGTTATGGGAATTGAGCCCGGTAGGCTAAAAATCCTACAAAACCATGGTGTATACATCGGATGCAAGAGAGTAGTGTCCAGCTGTATTAAAAGGGATGCCAATAACTAAGTTATTTGATTAGAGAGTTTCGTCCAGCTGTATTAAAGTGGATGCCAAGGTAACTTGGAACCGGCTAATCACCGGGATAGGAAATTGCATTAGTTAACATGCAAACTAGATGTGTTCCATTACTTGTATTTGATCATCATTTTGTATTAGCATTCACTCATCTTATCATTCACTATGATTTATGCATTTCTTAATATTCTTCCTTTATACTTGTTTTTAATATTCATGGATAAAATGCTAAGACTTGGGGTTATGATATAATGTTTACAATCGCTAGCGTTGCTTCATTTCAGTTTCTGCACTTTTATGTTATGTGAACTACGGTTGATTTTAGTTGTAATGGGATTATGCCATTTTCATATTTTAGTTTATATTTGAGGCATGTGACTCATCTGAAGTCAACATTATGTATATGGGTTTTATTTTGCTTATGTACTCGGAAGTTTTAATGAAAGTAATCTTATTTGCTTTTATTATTTTGTGAATGATACGGTGATCCGCGTTCCATGGTCGGAACCCGAAGGTGTCACCTCAAGATCCGTATTGCCCGCATGGGGATTTGTGACACAGGTTTTGGGGCGTGATAGAAGTAGCCATAGCAACCAAACTCCTGTAGACCCCAATCATCTGAGGGTCCACACCAGTCTCAGATGATCCCTCACTGGTAAAGTTCCTTCTTCTTCCCGCCATCTACAATTTTAAATGAAACTCTAAGAATTCATACATCAAAGCATTTAAATCAACCATATGCAAACAATAAATTATATACCAATCATGCTAAACACATAACACACAAAATAACCTAGACTCTTCCTTCTTGGTGTCTCCCTAATATTCATGTGTCTATGTGTTTCCCTAGGTTCACTAAACCTAGAGCTATGATTCCAATCTGTCACAACCCAAAGTCCATGGCACGATACTCAATATGTTCACACGGATCTCAAAGTATGACTATCGAACCCAACCATTGGATTTGTACAATTGGGCCACCTAAAAACCATTCATAATATTAGAGTATAATCACATTGTGCAAGTATTCATAACAAACTCATCAAAATATTAATTCATACATCAATCCATAATATAAAAAGGAAATGAATACCAAAAACAAAATTCTTTACTCATTGCTAACTTGTTACAACCCAAAATCAAAAGATAGTCTTTACTACAGCAATAACTAAATCGTTGAAAGCATTGTAAAACACACAGTTCATAACTATAACAACATGAAAATTGAAATAGAAAATTATTTTTATTTTTAAGGGCACAATAGTAATTTAATAGGATTCTAAAGTAAACTATATCCTTAAACACTTATATAATAATTATATACTTATCTTAATCTATATTATTATATGCAGACCTTGTATGATCACACAACAATGCATAATATATTTGTTTGAGACTTAATTAATTAATCACTGGCCTTAATTAATTAGTATTGGGCTTAATTAAAAGGAATTGGGCCTATAAACTTTAATTGAGCTTAAGTGATTAAGTATGGACTTTAATTAATTAATTAGCTTAATGGGCTTAAGTTGTTCCACAAATTTGAATTAAAACATAGGAAATTCAGTTTTAATTAATACCATCTAGAAAACTTAAGTTAGAGTTCAATTAAGAGTCCCTAATGTCTTTAAGATTGAAGCATAATAATTGTATTAGGACTCTAGGAAAATAATAAGAAACGTGGGAAGGCCATGGGAGAGGAGATCTAACACATCAAAATGGGAGAGGAGATCTAACACATCAAAATATTAGAAGCTTAGAATATCAAGAAAGAACAAGAACAACATCAAGATTCTACAATTCCGGTGAGTTTTCCTTTAGTGTCTCGTGTATTTACTTC
>JAUPMG010032199.1:0-14625 GCA_031762675.1 Pachysandra terminalis | reverse complement strand
AATATTGGCTATGGCTGGAGGTTAGTAGATTCAATTTCCGCATATTATTATTTATGCTATTTAGATTCATTGCATAATTATTCAATTCTAAGTTTCTAACATTACATATATCTTATAAACTTTCTCATTCTCATATTTGTAATAATAATCAATGTATATCTTCACCTTTTATACTAATTAAAAATCTTACTCAAGGAGTAATAATAGGCACACCCTTTTTACAAGCAATTAAACCGTTTTCTGTAGATGATATTGGAATACATACAAATGCTTTAGGATCCCAATTAACCTTTGAATTTATTGATAACCCTTTTGGAAAGAAATCCATAATTTAAAATATTTTGTTACATGCAAAAAAAAATTTCTTTCACATCTCAAAGAATATATTAATTATAAAAAATTATTAACCAAATTAGAATCTCTCATATTCCAAAAACAAATTAAAGAATTCCAAATTAGACTAAATAATGAAATTTGTTATGATCTCCTCATTGCCTTTTGCGAAAGAAAGAAGCACGTAGTTACACTTCCTTATATTCCTGATTTTAATGAATCTCAAATTCCTTCAATAGCCCGTCCTATTCAAATGAATCAAGACTTAATATTACATTGTAAAAAGGAAATTGATGATCTTCTTAAAAAGAATTTAATTAGACCTAGTTATTCTCCTTGGAATTGCTCTGCCTTTTATGTTTATAAAGCTGTCAAAATCAAAAGAGGAGTACCTAGATTAGTTATCAACTACAAACCTTTAAACAAAGTCTTGCAATGGATTAGATACCTCATACCAAACAAAAAAGACTTATTAAATAGATTAACCAATGCTAATATATTTTCTAAATTTGATCTTAAATTAGGATTTTGGCAAATACAGATCCACGAATCAAGATTTGGATTAAGGGTTTTTCATTTCAATTCAGCTCATTTTCGGGTTGAGGAATTCGATTCTCAATTCGGCTTGATTTGGTTTTGGGTCAAGCTTCACTAACCTCGGTTTGGTCTTGGGTTGATTGATGTCAACCTGAACCAAACCGAATTGATTTGCACACCTAGCATCATCTACTTAGAAACGAATTTCATAAGGGTAAAATGATCTAAAATTAATGAAATTCATCATATCGCAAACTCTCACTTAATATAATAAAGGTGAGGTAAATGTTACAAACAATAAAATCAGAGTGGACGGTACAATTTTCCGAAAAATAGGGAAGGCGTTGGCAATTTTACCAAAGCCTTGAGAGAGGTTAGTATAATTACATAATTAAATTTAAGGACACAAAGCCTTGAGAGAGGTTAGTATAATTACATAATTAAATTTAAGGACACATGCAATAGATTATTAAAATTCGCCTTCTCCTTCAGTTCACCTCAATCCGATATTGGGTTTCTCGTCTCATGGTGGATATGTGCAATTACCATAAGCTGCCAAAAGAAAAATCAGTTTAGTAAAATTATCAATATCCTACAAGAACAAAATATATATATATATATATATATATATATTAATATTTTATTTAAAATTGAAAAAAATGAGAACGGTCTTTCTAACCGTTTTTTATTAGAATAAACTAAAAAATAATATTATTTTTTGATTTATTAAATATTTTCTCACATTAGAAATTATTTTTAAAAATCTTTTTTAAAGAATTGTCACACTTTTTGATGGGTCATTTCTCTTAATAGTATACTAACAGAATGCACGTGCAGAACTGCTCGTTGATTAGAATAACTGAATAACGGTCTCTTCGTCTAATAAACCAAAATTATACTACCCTTAATTAGATTTAATATTCTATCACATTAAAGATTAAATTTAAAAAAAATAAAAATGACTTGGTACGATATATATATATATATAAAGAGAGAGAGATGAAGAGTTAATGAGCACATACTTGGACTTCTAAAAATGATAACACCACTGCCGTTAAAGAAGCAGTCCTGGTTACGCTTTCCAAACTTCCTATAGTATTGATTCATCACATAGGACGCATGAAGTGAGGTCTTGGGTGGATCGAAACATTTTCTGCCTTTTCTAATAGCTGAACAATCAACATTTGGACGTCGACAACAAAAGTTAATGTTAGCTTTGAGCTGCTCTTGGCTTGCAAGATGGTGGGCGACGCACCAAGTATTTCCTTCACTTTGAGCTGCCTACAAGAAGGAAAAGAAGTCCTCAATAATTGAAGGTTGTAGACAACACGAATCACGTACCTTAATGCACACAGAATCTGAATTTGTAATGGAAGATATCTATTTAATTGAATAATGTCCCATATCGAAATATGTGATTATTATAACCACATATAATGAATTTACGCTAAATTGACTTAGGGTTTTGTATGAACCCTAATAGCAAAATCAGATCTGTAAGAAGAAGAGATGAAGAGAAGAGAGAGTTTTTTAGGATTGGATTTCTAAAAACGTGAATAGTAACTCCTGGATAGGGAGAACTGAGAAGGAGTCTTCTACGGACCGGGATCTTCTGTTATGAAGATCCTTGTTATGCTCCTGTTATGTGAACATGAGCATAACACGTGTCTCGGGAGGCCCACTACACAAACTGGTAACTTGCCATTCTAAAAACCTAAGAAAATGGTGAACCCTAAGGGGCCCACCACATTAAACGGTTTGGCATGTCACCGGTTTGTGTAGTGGGCCCCTCGGGACATGTGTTTTGCTCTTTCCACATAACCTGGATCTTCATAACAGAAGATTTGGGCTCGTCTTCTACATATAGAAAACTCAACTCAATTCTTTTTTTTTTCTATTCAGCTTCGCTTGTTCCTCGACTCAACTCAACTTCTGCTAAGACTCTCTCCCAAATCCTATTAAAAGAAAATTATAAACATTCACACTTCTAATCACGTATGGATGTCACATTAAATGAGGACCCCAAGTCAAGCCAAACAGGTCGAACCAACCGGGTCGATCCATCACTAAAATCCAACAATAATGTTTATGAAAACTTCGATGAAGAAATGGAAAACACTACATTAACAAGAAGGGAAGATAATAGCCCATTTGTCTATTTTATCTTTCACCCTCATCAATCATCATTTGAACAAAAAAAAACCTTTTTTGTTTTTCTTTTTTTATTTTCCGTGAGTTCCTGAGAAGTGCTTGGGATTGCTTCTAAAATCTCTCACAAAGGGTAACCTTCTTCTTACCAGATGCAAAAAGAGAAACATGCAGGCAATACAACGGATGCTCGTATCTTCTGTATTAAAAAAATGATATGCAATTCGAAATAGACTGCTTTTAAAAGTTACTAAAACAGGGGTCATATTTATAAGCTCACATGCGATCCCTACTGTTAGCACGGACCGTATTACTGTGTCCACTTATTTCTATAAACTATTCTTTCGCCTTTTATCGATCAAAGAAATACCATTCTTTGGTCGAAAATTTAGGAAGGAGAGGTCAAAGCCTTGTAGATGTGTGGAATATTTGTTGGTCCATCCATTGATGTGCGTAATCTGTTAAGGTCATGTGATGAGTCACAAAACCATTATGGACACATCAATGGATGGACCATCAGATGTTCCACACATCTGAGTCCACGATATGGCCCCGAAGGAGAGAGAGAGAGAGAATCTTACCAAAAAAAAGAAAGAGAGAGAGAGAGAGAGAGATTTCATGGTTGACAAATCGCAGATTTTGCTGCAAGTGTGCGACTTGTTGGGCGGAGCTTAACTATTTGGGTGCAATTAAATCCAACCCGATTTAACCATCCTCCATGCATAGTCTTTTGGTTTCTAAATCACTTGAAAATAACAAGTTTTAGCACCACATGTTGGTAATATAATTATCTATAAAATAATTGACGGTCATCTCTGCACAAAAGACTGTTTTAGACAAATTAAGAAATTGACATATAAATTAATAGGAAAATATCATGATCCATCTAAGAGGTGCATAAGCGCTTCTTAAACATAGTTGGAGCCTCCCAATATGTGCAAGGGATTTAAGGCAACACTATCTCCAGGATTCAACTTAGCTTAGACTCGATCCTTTTTCATCGATTTTGCATTAATCGGCGGAAAACAAGTATCTATCTTTCTCACGGTTGATGCCTTTAAATTTGTGTTTCTTTAGTTTGTATTATAAAACACTAAAAGGTGACATAGCGGCATAGAATTTTTCTTTAGCTTAATGCTAGAGTCAAAAGGACTTGGGACTGCTTGACAATCAAAGAATTAAAACCTTTTGAAAATATGTTCAATATATTTAGATTGTGTAAGAGCAATCTCATTATCAATTTGATAATCTTGATTCCCAGGATAACATTAGTTTCTCCCAAATCCTTCATATCAAAATTATATGATAGGAATATTTTAGTGTTCACAACACTTTCTATATATATTAGTTCCAAATATAAGCATATCATCACATAAAAGAAAATTCTAACTCCAGAGTTCTCTTTAAACTTGCTGTAAAGACAAACACCTGCACTACTTATCTCATAGCCATTTGGCAAGAGTACATTCCTGAATTTATTATGCCATTGTTTTGGTACCTGTTTAAGTCCATATAGAGATTTAAGGAACTTGCATACCTTCTTTTCATTTTTAAGAAGGTCAAATCCTTCCGGTTGCACCATATAGATTTCTTCAAGACTTCCATTAAAGAAAGCCGTTTTCATATTCATTTGATGGATAAGTAAATTATTGATTGCCACTAGAGCAACCATCATGCGAATTGTTGAGATTCCCGTCATAGGGGCATAAGTGTCAAAATAATCAAACTCGTGACGCTGTTTAAATCCTTTAGCAACAAGTCTCGCCTTGTACTTTTCAATAGTACCATCAGGCTTCAGCTTTTTCCTAAAGATTCACTTGTCCGATAAGCTTACATCCAAATGGTAGGTCAACTAATATCCAAGTATTATTAGACATGATAAAGTGAATTTCATCATCAATTTCTTCTCTCCAAAAATTACAATCATCAGAACCCATTGCTTCTTCATAATTGGTAAGATCTTGTTGTATTAGATAGATTATTCATTCACTATCATAAAAGTCTGGACCAAGATCTTTAGGAACTTTTATTCTCTTGCTAGGTACAAGAGTTTTTGGGATTTCGAATTCCTTTTCTCTTTTGGTTTTGGCTTAAGGTGTCACTTACCCCCACTATTTCTGGTTCCTTTTTCAATGAAAATATGTTCAAAGAAATCAGCATTAGTTGATTCAACTATAAAGTGGGGCATAAGGGTTTCTAGATTCAGAAACCTATAGAACTTTCTTGTCATTTAATAGCCAATTGAAACACAATCGGTGCCTCTAGGTCCAATATTAGGATTATGTACGTTTGGGCGTTTAACTTGAGCCAAACAACCCCAAACTTTGAAATAACTAAGATTTGGCTTTCTTCCTTTCCATACCTTATATGGAGTGACATTCATCTTCCTTTGAGGTAACCTGTCAAGAATATGACAGGCAGACATTAGAGCTTCTCCTTATAAATAAGGAGGTGCACCTGAACTGACTAGCACAGTATTAACCATTTCAGTCAAAGTTCGGTTCTTCCTTTCAGCTATGACATTTTGTTTGGGTGTGTTAGGAGCGGATGTTCCACAAAACTTGATAAGATCTACATGTTGATTTTCTCCTCCTCTCAGAGCGAAAAATCTTGATATTGGTTTTATGAAAATTTTCTATTTTGGTTTTGTCTGCTTTGAACCTGTCAAAACCTTCATATTTTGTTCGAAGCAGATAAATATATGTATACCTAGATGCATCATCTATTAAAATGATGAAGTAACATTTTCCATCTCTTGCTAGTACATCTGTCATTTCATAAACATCACTATGAATCAATTCTAGGAGTTTAAATGATGTTTCGACTCCTTTGAATGATTTCTTAGTGATTTTACATTTATTACATGCAACACACTTTTCAGTATGTTCGCTAGTTGGTTTTATAATCAATCTCATCTTGGTCATGTTTTTAATTGATTTGTAATTTACATGACCCAATCTTCCATGCCAAAATTCAACAGACTCAGCAATATAAGTAACAACTATTGAATTTATTGCATTGATATTAAACATACCAGATACAACGTAACCCTTTCCAACAAAATTACCGTTTTTAGTCAAAAAAAAAAAAATTGTTTGACTCAAAAACCATTTTGAAACCATGCTTACTTAGCAATGCTTCAGAGACAAAATTCTTCCTGGTATTAGGGACATACAAGACTTCTCTAGGAAGAACAATCATTTCATAGAAAAACTTCAGCTCCACAGAATCTTTCCAAATTACTTTGGAGGATGAGGCATTACCCATATACACGTTCATTTCATCCCCCACTAGTTCATAGGAGGTGAACATGTTTATGTTATTAAAAGTATGGCAGCTGAGCTGACATCGGTGTGAAGCCACCATTTAGCATCTTCTTGAACCATATTAGCTTATGTGATGACACCAACAAGCTTATCATCCTTTTTTCCTTTGTGTTCTTGTCATTCTTTTTGTGTCAACAATATCCAGATATGTAGCCCTTTTTCCACATGTGAAGCATGTCATAGCTTATTCTTAGGTTGTGTTTGACACAAAGAATTAAGGGTGGAATTGGGGTTGAGAGTTTCAATTTTTCTGTTTGATGGTGTATAAAGAATTGGATTTAGGATTCTAACCCCAATTTCGTAGAATTCATTTATAAGGTAAATTGGGTTTTATCAATTATCACCTGCCCTCCTTATTTTTTGTAATTCGACCAAATAATTGCAAGAGCGTGACTCTCTCTCTCTCTCTCTCTCTCTCTCTCTCTCTCTCTCTCTCTCTCTCTCTCCAGTTCCAAAGCCTTACGTCAAACAAATCCTTATCAACATTGTTTTTCTCCACACTTACAACTATCATGCCTACTATTTACGCAATTCTTTAGATGACATGTAATTCTAACGGGAGCGGATTTTCTATGGCATAAATTCCTGTGAGGTTCCTGTGATTTGCACGAGAGGGCGACAGGTGTCTCATGAGATTTAAGCTGCAAACGGAGGGTTAAGTCATCCGTTTGCAAGTCAAACATTGAATCCAATTGGATTCAATGAATTTCAATTCATCTCCCGCGGCCTCGCATGCTGCTGCTCCTTCCTTTCCGGCCACACCACCTTCATGCCCCGTTCATTGTCGCTGGTCCTTCTCCCCCTTGCTCCCCTGCTTGCTCTCTCTCTCTCTCTCTCTCTCTCTCTCTCTCTCTCTCTCTCTCTCTCCTCTTCTTCTCCCTTGCTCTGTATTCCTTCTTCTTCCCCTGTACAGAAAAACTAAAAAAACAAGTAACGGTACATACATAATATACCCAAGTGATGTTTTTTTTTTGGTGACGTGGAACCCTCAACCCCATTTAGTGGGGACAAAGTAAACCTCGGATACATGATCCTACCCACAAGGATCATATATTAGGTAAGTTCGAGAACTCGAACCTAAGACTTCCAGTTCCAAGTGAGGGTTGGTTGATGATTAGAGTGAAAAACGAGGACCATATATCAGGTAGGTTCGAAAACTCGAACCTAGGACCTCCAATTCCAAGTGAGGGTTGGTTGATGATTAGAGTGAAAAACGATTTTGGATAATGAGAGAGTCAATTTTGTTTTTCCACCATATTTAGATAAATTCAATTAGTTATTATACAAATGATATTTTGAGCATGTAGTGAAAATAATGTATAGTATTTGTTTTCTAATTGGGTTACGAATGCAATAGAAATATGAAAAATATGAGGTTATAAAAAATAAAATAACGTGAACAACTGTTAACCAAAATATCTGTATTTTCCACTCGAATAATGCAAGAGGTACGTTGGTGCTCCTGGCATGGTTTCACGGATCGGAAAATACAGGTCCAGACCATAGCGGTCCGGTTCCAACCCACGATACAAAAGATTGTATCGCTGGGTTATGGACTGACAGTCCGGTGACCGGTTCCGATGGTCCGGCGACCAGTCCCGTCGGTCCCTCTTGTCTGGCGTCCGATAGCCCTGCAACTGGTCCTTCCGGTCAAGGTTTTTATTCTCAGGATCTTGGATCGGACGGTCCGGGCCGATCCTGACCCGATCCAAGTTTTCGATCGTCCTTTGAAAAAAAAGAAAAAAAAAATTGGATCGGTCCGATCCAGTCATTGGATCAATCTGGATCGGCCAATCCGTATCGGTATCGCTCGGATCGATTCGATCCAATGCCAATTGAAAAAATATTTGGATCGGATCGGATCGACCGATCTGTATCTGTATCGGTTGGATCGGTCGATCTAAAGCAACTTGATACAATAGTTTGTATCGTGGCAGATCCGGACCGGCCGGTACTAGTCTGAATCGGAACCGAACAGGATCGGTCCAATCTCTAATTCCGGTTTGTTAAACCTTGGCTCTGGGGCTCCAGGGCTATTCGAGATGCTAAGAAGGCTCATGTTGCGCATGGCTCCTAGTTTGGAGCGCATTGGTTGATCGGGGACTCTAAGTAGTATTGTAATAATGTCGATTAGACCCGGATGACAATAGAACACTATGAGTGGGGCGAGAGCTTGCTAACGCAGTCAAGCAGGTTGTGGGCCGATCAAGATAGGCTTGGTGTGCGTGTCACGCCCTAAATCCGAGATATAGGATCTCGAGGATTCCAAGGGAATAACCTTCGGATCCACCACGTGGAAACGGATAACCAATCCCATACTTAAACCACATCCTGGTTAAATCAGAGTCTCAACAATAATAAACATGAACAGCGAAGTCTCACATAAAAAAAAACCAACTATAGCGCAACTCAAATACGTCAAGCTATAACCCACAAAAGTAAACTGAAATAATCCATTACATGTTCTGCCCACTCGGGGTCAAACCAAATAAATAAAAACTGAAATAGAGTATCATAGTCTCTAAAACAAAAACATCTCAAACACAAGAATGTCTGCTCTCCAGCCAACCAGATTAGACGAACTGATTACCTGTAGATTTAAGGATCAGCCGAAGCCTAGTAGAGATAGCCAACGAAATTACAACAATTACTTTTATGCATGCATAACAATACAATTACTTCATGCATTTCAATCACCACGTATTATCACAGTCATATGTGTAGCATGCTTATCATCATACTGACTCTCACATAATAAGTACGTATATCACAGTTAACATAGCTAGTTCTTTCATATTAAAACCCATACAACAATCATATCATATTAAGTTAACTGTTCACATGGTCCTACCATGATAAATCACAGGGCACTCATGATCTCGTCATGTATTACAACCCAAACCTTATAGTCCCACTATGTCAATACGACACACATGATCCCATCATGTCTACACAGAATCTACATAATTTCACTATATTCCACAACAAAACATACATACACATGGTCCCACAATGTAACACAAGCATACAAGTATCATAACAATCACATAGTCTCACTATGTTCACAAATAATATCCACATGGTCCCACCATGCTACGGCCAACATCCACAAGGTCTCACCTTGCTACGACCAACATATCCACAAAGTCTCACCTTGCTATGACCAATGAGACCCAATCACAAACACAAGCAAGTCAAACCAGTCACAAATGGAAATGCACCACAATCAACTCAACAAACATATACAATGCAATACAAGTGGTATGATGCAATTATGAAGTGAGATGAAGTGCAACGCAATGCAGGGGGTAATCAAGCATAGCCCAATCACGTGCTCAATCCAACTCACGACCATACGGCCCATCCTTTTAGGGACTTGCACCCACGGTAAAAGCCATCATTTCTATTCTATAAGAAACTTGCACTCACGGTAGAATACACCAATAACAACCATTCTTTTATGGACTTTCACCTACGGAGGAAACCACCTGTACCATTCCTTTAAGGACTTGCACCCACAGTGGAAACACAGCTGTATAAATAACCCATTCTTTTAGGGACTTGCACCCACAAAGGAATGACACTATTCTTATTCCTTAAGAGACTTGCACTCAGGGTGGAATACACCAGTAGACCACATTCATTTAGGGAATTTCACCCACGGTGGAAGCACACCTGTGACCAGTACCTTTCCTTTAGGGACTTTCACCCATGATGAAAATACACCTATCCAAGATCACAATTCAAATCATACAAACCATTCAATCACAAATAATCATTCAAAGGTGTGGATACTCATAGTACCCTTATACAACATCCAAGCCATTATCATCATAGTCAAACACAAGTAAAAAAGTGGATGCCATAAGCTCAACTCAAACCAAGCAATTTCCTACGCAACCATTTCTAATCATTCTAATCATACCTGGTGGTCCTATATCTATATCCATTTCATTAGAGTCAATGTCACCTTATGTTTCATCCAAAACAGTCCTATTTTCCTGAATTTAGGACCTTCTTCTACACTTTTCAAGATTCTACCATATCTAAGCCTTTTACACAAAAACCATCTACATAGGCATGTGTATAACTTTCCTAGGGATCTTTCCCTAAAATTTCTCCCCATTTGGAGCTCGGTAGGTCCTCGGTACTTGCCGAAATTCTCGATAGGTCATCTACCGAGGCTCAGTAGAATGTCCCAAGAGCTCACAACTTTTGGGATTTTCAGTAAATGTCTCGGCATCTTCTACCGAGAGTCCTACCGAATTGGAATTTCGGTCAAGATCTGTGTTTTTCACCTAGGGCTTCGTGCCCATACCCAAAATATGTATTTCTAAGGTTCTAAACCTAGATTTTCAGTCTCTACACATAGTACAAGTGATCAATACATTGTATATGTAAAACCTAGTTTATTCACAGATTTAAACTACCAAATCAAACAACATTATAATATAAATCTTAGAATTCCCATATGATTCTTATAAGCATGTAAGAACACTAAAAACACAACAAACATATTTCTAGCATGTTAAACAACCAACAATCATCATGGAGTTCATTCTCTCTAGTTCTACTAGATTTCTTGTCTAACAAACTTCAATCCAAAGATCATGCATAAAGCTTATAACTATAGCATTGAAACGATGCATAAACATATTTTTCGTAGATACTAAGGAATTCCTACCTCTCTTCCTAAGCTTTTTCTGCAACTCTTGGAATGGAAGATCATCAGCCCTTTGCTCTAGCCTTCTCTTTCCTTAGCCTTTCTTCCTCTTTTCCTTTGTTCTTCTCTCTTTCTTTTCTCTCCAACAACAATTGATTTCAGATCTGAGTTTTCTCTACATTATCCCTCTCTTGGAAGAATCCCCTTTCTCCAATATGGTTTTTCCCTCCTCTTTTCCTTCCTTGATCGTGCACTACATGGATCCCTACAAGGAAATGAGGTGGGAGTTATGGAAACTCTCTCCCTCTCTCCTAATCATCTTACAAGAGAAAGACCCTTACACCCTCTCCAAACTCTATTCACGTCATTATTCATTAACCCATTTTGTTAACTTCTAAAACTACTTAATTTTACCTCTTTACCCTTTCTTAACTCTCCTCACACATAACCAATAGATGAGGCAACTTCTCCACTAAGATTCATTTCCAAACTTACTAATCTACCCCTAATGAATCAGTTCACGGACACCTCCATCCCCCTTGTCTTACACGCCCAATACCAACCCTAGCTTCCATAAGGTTTTAAAATAACTTAAGTAACCCAATTGTTTCTAATATTACACAATGGACCCTATATGTTATTGCATTTACAAATTCTACTAATTTTAATTATTTAGATATACAACCCTATATAATCTCTCACAAAGGATTTTCATTGTTAATTATAATTAAATTATATTAAGTATAATTTAAAGACACGGGTCGCTACACCTCGGCTCGCCGAAACTCGGGATAGGGTAATTTCTGGGTATTTCAAGGTAAAATTTCACATGAGAGTTGCTAATCACCTAGGGCAGCTTTGAAATTGGTTCCTAGGTCAAAGGGATCAGTGTACACAAGGATCCAATGCTTTTCCCTAAAATCCAAAACCCTAGAATTCTAAAATCAAGTGATTCGGTCCACATAGGTCGTCTACAAGGAATGGGGTCTCAATAGCATGAGATTTGATCCCTAAAACATGAAATCTAACTACCAAATTCTTGGGGGAAGGAAGAACACAATCAATCATGATTTTCCCCATGATCATAACATTGAAACACAAATAAATAACAATTACATCGAAAGAAAACTCAACTTGGGTGTTGCCGAGTCGCATTCGAGGTTGTTCCACCTTGCATTTGAAGACATTGAAGCTTCCTCATCTTCTTCTCCATGAGCTCCACAAGGAGAGAGAGAGAGAGAGAGAGAGAGAGAGATGAGAATGATAGAAATGAGGTTATGAGACTTAGGTTTTCTATTTAAAGGTTCGAAGGGAAAACTTGTAATATTAAACAGCTACAGTGGTAAAACTGAGTTTCTAGCTCTATTCTTATAAAATTGGTCACCTAATTAATTACTTGGGTTGTAAACACATTTACAGGTCTCAAATAAATCTTCTAGGTTGCCTAATCAACTTTTATCTTACTAATTGATTTTATTTCTTATTTAACTGCTAAGTTCAATTATCTAACCCACACTGCATTCTAAGTCTATCCAGTTGACCTGATCAGTTTTAGTGACTTAAGGAATTTCTAGTGTGTCTTACAGGATTAAGGATTTTAAGAGTTCTAGTCTTAATTAATTAGTGATATTAAATAACCAAATTGTCATTTTACCCTAAGATCTCAATTTAAGATTTTTAGGGATTATTCAGGTTCTTACAAGACAGTGGTATCTTCGATTCCATCAAGCCATTAGAGAGTTTGGCTTCATGATGACTGAGGAAGACCACTGTGTGTATGTTAGACATCATGGTAAGAGCTTTCTTGTCTTGTCGTTGTATATTGATGACTTTTTGATAGCGAAGAATGACAGGGAGATGTTTGTCGCCACTAAAGAGTGGCTTTTCTTCAGCTTTGAGGTTAAGGATATGTGTGAGGCAGATTACGTACTGGGTGTTAAGATTCATAGAAATCGCAATAAGAGGTTTCTATGTTTTTCCCAGGAACTTACATAAGGAAGGTACTTGAGCGTTTTAGAATGCACAATGCAAACCCAAGGACACTCCTGTCGAGAAGGGTGCTTCATTTTATCTTGTTTCCAATGGTTTGGTAGAAAGTATATTCAAGAAAATTAAATAAATTTAAAAGCTTTTAGTTTCCTAATGAAAGAGAATTGTCTAAATGATGGATTAACAGTTGGATTCTAAATTAGGATGAGAGAAAGATGGGATTTAGAAATTAAATAAGACTCACTTTCTTTAATTTTCTAAGGAAATTTAATTTAAACTTAAATTTTTGAAAATGTCTAAATTCTTAGAATTGAGAGAATGGAGAGGAAACCCTTGGAGGCATCTATGTTTGCAATGGTTTTCTTATAGAATAATAAGCGAAGATATATGATATTAAGATGTAGAGTTGTTAATATCCCTAAAATCACTCATAATTATTAGGAAGTAAAGTCATATTAGAAAAGTGAAGAACGATTTGAAGTGATTTTAAGGTAATCAATTTCTCGGTTTTGTTGTGATGTATATGGAAGGGGATATATTTTAGGAAACCTTCAAGGTTACTGAGTAGGATTTGTTAATATAACTAAAATCACTCTTACTTATTATTTTATTTTGTATAGAGTGTTAGAGTCATTTTAGGAATCTGGGAAAATAATTTAGGTGATTTGATTCTAATTATATGTGAGAATTACTTGTCAACTTTGTTTTTTTTTTTAACTTTTGATTAGCTGAAAACCTTTTAATTCAACTTTTTTAATATGAAAAAACAAAAAATTATGAGAATTAAGGATTGAAGGAGGTAAGCAACGGAGGCCTCCTCCTTGCACAATAAGATTTCTATATATTAATAAGATGCACACATCATTCTAGGATATAAAAGGTTTTAGGATTACTAAAAAAAACCGAAACAGTTGCTTATTAATACAATGCACACATCAGTCTAGGTAGGTACGCAATATATTGGCATATGTCTCGCTCGCAGACAATATCAAAGTACATATACGACATAGTGGTATGTACGGGTGTCAACGGGTGTCAACGGGTACTCAATAGAACCTAACCCTTTTGATAGCCTCGATTTCCCGATTTATAGACCCAATTCATTATTGGGTTTGGTTCCGTTCGGTTCGGTTCAGTTTTATAACAGATAACTCTGTTAAGAATTGGGTATGTATGGGTATATCCGTCGAGTACCCATGGGGTATCATGTCTCTTGAATTTGTTAAGTGATTTATTAATTATTCTTTACATCCTTAAATATAAAATAATTTAGAACTAAATAAAATTTTGGTTAATAATTCAAAGCATAAATTTTGTTGATCCAGTGACCTAATTAAGCAGCCGCGTGTCACCTGCTTGACCACGTGTCACCTGCTTAACCTGCTTGACTTGCTTGACCTATGAACATGGGTCTAATGGGTCACTCGACCCGGTCTAACCAGGCCAAACCGGTCCAACCGGTCTAAACTCGACCTAACTTGGTTTAATTCGGTTCGACACGACCCCAACCAATTCAACCCGGTCTAATTTGGTTTGACCCTGTCTAAATTGGTCTGACCCAGTCGAATCTGGTCTAACTAGTCCGATCCGACTGTTATATTCTATCTACATGTGACTCACCTTCCATTA
>JAUPMG010032188.1:0-14625 GCA_031762675.1 Pachysandra terminalis | reverse complement strand
ATAAAGCACAAAGGACGAATATTTAAGGACAAATGCCATTAGCATCCGATATGGCATTCACAATTGATTGTCTAAAGAGATCCATTCGCCTAATTCCTTGTTGTTGCACTACTCCATTTGGATCTGGTACATCATCAAGTTGCTCATCTTTTACAATTAAATCCTCATCCTCATATTGATTAAATAACTGATTTCTCAAGGCTTCTTACCTAATGAAGTTATGCACACTGCACACGTCGCAATAACTATGTTTCTCTGGGTTCGTTCATCTGACCAAACAGCTTTATTTTTTCCCTTTGAAACCTGTTGGGTTGCCATCAATCACTGAAATATTAAAATAATGACAATACAAAGACCCAATTCATGAATTCCTTAACTTAATTGAAAATTTGAAAACAAAAATAATGAATGGAAGACTGAGAAACAAAATCTTCGATACCCAACAACTTCCAAAATTAATAACCTAAAATGTTGATGAACCAATCACTAACCTCTCAACAAAATCATAAAAACCCAGTTCCTCCCAACATACTACATCCCTCAAAGTGTCATCAGCTCAACATCTAGTCACCAGCAAAATCATCAATTGGAGGTAAGCATAGAAAAAACATAAAAATTGCATCAAAATTAAAAACCCTAGGCTTAAATTCACTTCATCACAAGTAAATCTACTAATTTCAAATCCCAACCAAAGTAAAAACACAATCAAATCAACAGATCCTATCATCAATAATTTGATTCAGACCCTCAAACATCTCACAACATCCAAATTCAAAGCAACGAGTCCTAGAACTCTTAAATTACAGCCTCAGAACATGAAATCGATTAGAAGCAAAGAATCAAACATAACAAAAAAAAAGAAAAAAAGATTTTTATCACAAACCTTGAGAAATCTAAACGTATGGTTGGGGCTCGACCTCGCTTTAGGGCTCAACTTAGAAAGGGAAAAAGTGGGATGAGAACAATGGCTCATCGTTGTCTCCTACAAATGGAATGAGAAACCTCAAAAGTTTTTGTATTTTGTCTCTCTTTGTGGTTTTACAGAGAACAATGATTGATCGTTGTCGTCGTCCTTAAAAAAAAATGGCAGATCGTCGTCTTCGGGATGAGAAACCCCAAGATTTTGTCTTTCTTTCTCAAGGGAAAATTTGGTCGATCTAAAGAAAAGCGAATTTACAAGTTCGTCATTAATCCATTTATTTACAAGTTTGCCACCGCAAAAATGCAAATCCCATTCTCAAATTTCAGAAACAGGTTTAGAGGTGATTTTTGGTTCAAGTGTATTTTCTCATTCTCATTTTGAGAAAATTCATTCTATCTCGGCTAGCTTTTTTATCAAAACTCATTCCAAAAGTTTGGAACTCATTCCAAGCCATAAAATGAATTCCGAAAATGAGAGCCGAAAGAGGCCTTAATGAACATCACTTGAGAAGCATATGCCCTGATGTGACCTCATTCAATCAGTAGTCCAATAACCAAATTGTCTGGAGATAAGCTCAATTATTGAACCCCCCAATCTGATTAGGCTATAAAAGGGTTGTTGAGACTTTCAAATTCTATACCCCACCATGAAGGGTCCCACCCAAATTTTAAACTCAATTGGAAGCCAAGGCAATAGATAAAATGGTGGGTCCCCATCATCAAAAAAAGAATTATAATAATAAATAAATAAAAAAATGGGCATAATATGTATTGGGATAAGATGCTTCTCTACTCTCTTGTAAAATTATTTCCATATGTTTCAGTGTTGCAGAGATTCTACACTATACTTTTTTTTTTTCTTTTCTCTGAACCCCCTGCACATTTTTGTAGTTTCTTTTCTTCCCCACTAACGCAAACTATATTACATTCTGTTTCTAAAAGATCCATACTGGCTTTCTGTGATTACATTTTTATAAAAGAAACTGTAGAAACTTGTTACATGTAAACTTTCTACTTAATTCTTTTCTTTTCTTTTCCAAACTACTACTTCCTGGGGAGCTTCGATCGATCGATGAAATGGGATTTGTATTTGAACCAAAGAAATAATCTCAAGAAAGTAATCTCTCTACCTCTGTATAAGTCTTTCTCTATTTCTGATTCTACATCATTGTTGAAATGCTGCTTGCCATTGGAGATGCAAATGGGCTCTCTGGAAGATTAATTCCTTGGCTACTGCAAATTTCAGAAAATAACATGAACCCTTTATCAGTAAGACAATAATGAAAATGTTTTTGTTTTGAAAATTTATTGATTCAAACAACAGAAAATTTATCTGCACCTCTCTTGGCTGCTGTAATTGGTGTTTGGATGCCTGGCTTTGTCGTCGCTTGTGGAGCCATTGTTCAGGACATCCAGCAAATAATTGAAACGATCGGCAGAAGTGAACTCGGAGTGATCTGCGGGTGCTTCATTGGATGAACAAAAAAGAAAAAAACATTAGTAGAAACAGAAAGAGAGAGTTTAGTAACAACTTATATTAATAGACTAGAAAAAATAAGAGACCTTCTGAATGTCTTAATTCATCCATGGAGTAGCTAAAATATGGATGGGGAGTCGGCGGTTTTGATGCTAACTGCAACTCCGAGAAGCATCTTCTCTCAAATTCAATAGCCTGTTCATTTTCTTCCATAATCTGCTTTCTGAGTAACCGGGAGTTGTCGCAAACTCTCGACACTGGAGAAGAAGAAGATACTTGTAAGGTTTTTAAATGCAGATATAACAGACGTGCTCGGAACATGAGATATCAAGGACAGACAAATATATCCCGGATCGTCAAATAGGTTTCGTTTTTCTTTTTAATTAATTTTCAATCTAGAAATCAGTCACGATCCTACTCACTTGAGTGAAGTTCAGAATCCATGTCTAGGAAATGTGAAGGGTAGTACATCGAAGCCTCGATTTTCTCTGCATACTTCCTGCAAAATATGTAAACTTTTAGGTTGTGTTTGGAACCTCGAATTTTAAAAGAAAAAAAAAAAAGTAAAAAGATGTGGAAAAGAAAAGAAATGATAAAAGTGTTTCTTTTCAAGTGTTCGGTTAAGATGAGACATATTAAAAAAAAAAATCAAATTCCGATGACTTTCTAATGAGTTCTCATATATTCCGGCAAGGTTGATTAGCCGCCAAGGAAAGACAAGATATGTTGTAAGTTAAGTTGAAGTGTTAGAGAGTGCTCTTCATCTTTCTTTTCTTTTCTTTCAAAATCTCAACCTTTTTGGGGAGAAAGGTTTTAATCCTAAAAGAGAAAATTTTCCAAATTATTTTCTTTCCAAATCTCTATCCCCAACTCTTTCCTTCTTGAACCAAACAGGAGAAAGTGCTTTCTCCAGCATTTTCGTTTCTTTTCTCTCAAAATTCATGATTCCAAAAACAGCCTTAGACTCACAAGTTGAAACACTCATTTCATACATAGAAAGAAAAAAGAGAACGAAAAATTTCTATACAAGAAATTTCAACATCAGATCACTAACAAAACCATGTAAATTACCAGTTACAGGCAAGGATGCAGCTCAATCCTAGATGCCATAGTTAGTAGGCTGTAAAGAAATAAAAAGATTTCCCCTACCTAATCTTCTGATATGCATAGCCGTAAAATATGTTCGTTAAAAGATCCTATTATAATCCCAAACCAATCCAAAACTAATTGAATTTGGTATGGGAATTATGATTCGATAATCCGATAAAGTACGATCAGATTCGAATTGATTATTAATCAAATCGAATCCGATTAGAACTGTCAACGAGCTTCAATTTTTTAATATTAGAACAGTGTTACAGGGAAAAAAAATCTATAATTACAGAGTTAAAATTTGCTTCAAGCAGCACAAAATTTACCTGTCAACAAGCTTTGATTTTTCCCTGTAGGGTTTCACCAGAACACGAGCACCACAAACAAAATGAGGATTCCGCGTTGTCAGGATTATCTTCACAGTCTCCGGATAAACAAAAGTTACAAAACCAAACATCCTTTTCTGTTGACATGGAATTCTCACATCTAGAACAGGTCCAAAGCTCCTAAAAAACCAAAATCATACAAAAAGAAGACTTAGAAACCAAGAAAACAACTTCAAAGAATGCAACAACGTCCAGTAACACTAATTAAAATTCATTACTTAAAGTAGTTGGAAACATCTTCCTCAGTAAAAGTGCTCTCAGCTGGAAAAGTCAAATAAATTTGACGAGATCTGGCAACTACTCCACCGGGGTCACTCCTGTAATCCATATATCTTGGAGCATCTTCCGACAAAACTACGCAATGCTGCCCATGAGGTCTGTAACCCAATCATTAAAATCAAAGTGTTACTTCCATGGAAGAATAAAAACAATCCAGTGAGCAAGGTGTCAAACCGTGAATCGAATCAAAAAGCGTTAGGGGCCACTTAGAACTGAATCGTAATTTTGAATCGTAAATCGTAAGATTCATAATAATTTAAGTAGAAATAGAGTTTGGGGTTTAGGTTTTGGGATTTCTAGTAGGAAAAGGGTTTTTTTGTTGTAAAAATAAATAAACTATGTTTCTTTATGTATATTGATTGGTTTAGGGTACTACACTACGTATATAGAAAGATTAAACAAAACAAGGATGTTTTTTAGTTTTTTTTTTTGTATTGCACAACGAAACGTAAAAATCGTACAATTAAATCATAAATAGTAAGATTCAATATATAAATTGTAAGATTCAAACATAAACCGATTTTTTCATTGATTTCAATCGATTTAGGGTCAAATCAAATCATAAGATTCATACAATGAATCGTAAGATTTTAACAACAGAGCCAGTGAGAATTCCTGCAAAAGATAATGATTGCACCTGTCAATAAGACGAATGCTGTTCTTCAGTCGAGCGAGAAGCTTTGTCAAACTGTAACCAGCCTTCCCATGCCTCTGGCTCTCCGTGAGGTACCCCTCCGCCTGGAGGAGTTTTCCGTACTTATCATAGTATATCATCGGCAGCGCGGCAATTGAGACAGGCAACCCTCTTCTTGATTTCAGGAGCTCCGTGAGCTCCATCTCTAGCTTCTCAAGAGATCCGGGGGAGAAGACATGATCTTCATTAACCAGCTCACTGTGACTTGGGCTGAATAACTGAGAGAAGCTATCGGGAAATGGTTGGCTATGGAAATACCTACAGTTGTTTCCATGTTTACAGAACCCCTTGTTGAAGTAATGACAAGCCTTCACCGGGAACTCCGGCAGGCTCGGAGACCTCCGGCTAGTTCTTGCACCCATACTACTACCCAATGCAGGTTCTGGGTAATTGCTTTGAAAGTCCAATCCTACGGGGTTAACGGGTTCCAGTTGATCCTCAAAATTCATCAATTGAGCTTGATTTTGGAGGCGGAAGTCCTCGGGAAGAGATTCCGAATAGCCTTGCACAACAAGGTCCATATTATGGATTGGTTGCTGATCTTGAGCATCCCAGTATGGAGCCACACGAAAGGTAGCGGGAGAGGAAAAGGGACGGGATGAAGCCGGTGAGAAAGGTGTGAACTGAAAGGGGAGATCCGAAATGGGTGCCGAGTTCATGGAAACAGGCGAGATTTGGGATGGGATTGTTGGTTTTGAAGATAACCCAAGTTTGGTTTTAGCTCTATTAATCAAGGAGTGGATCAAATTATCCGGGCCAAAAGTTAATCGGATCATCTCCCTCTCTGTACTCTCACTATGGTCTTGCAAGAGAAGATACCCAATAATCTTGGAGACATTTTCAGGCTCCAGTTTCTGAATTCTGTTAAATACAATCCTTGTAGCCTCTGAAAAATCCATGTAGTCACTGTAAAGAATCAAACAAAAGTTAATTAGTATTATGGTGATAGAGAAAGAACAAAAATCTATTAAGAAGAAGAAGAAGAAGAAAACAAAATACCAAACTAAAAACTTAAAGGTTACCATGAAAAGAAACATAATCTTCCTCGAAATACAACCCCATCTGTAGCTTTTAGCCAGAAGGGGAAAGATATTATCAATAAAAGCTGAAGACACCTTAAGAAAAGTTGGAAGAATCACCAGCTCTAGAAGTACCAGGAACAGAAATTTTATTTCTTTATAAAAATCTAAGTGATAGGGGGCCAAAAAACCACGCCTTTGATTCTCTTCATTCATGTGAACTGCCCCAAAAATAACTAAATTAAATTGAAACAAAAAAAAAAAACCCTCTTTGTATTACTAGAAGAAAAAAAAGCTTCTCCATCCAAAAGATTGTCAGATTTTGGGAGAAAAAGGAGAAAAAGAGCATATGTTTATAGAAGAAACCTTGAAAGGGAAAACCCTCAAACACAATTACACAAACATAGAACAACCACGAACAATATTTCATTCAAATAAGCCATTTTTCATAGTTACAAGAGATGTAACTTGCAGAACAAACTTACTAACAATCAAGCTCTTAACTCCTGAAATCAGAACAAACACAGAAACACTCTGAACACCATTTTTTTGGGAGGGGGTGGGGGGTTTGGAAATAAACCACCTTTTCATAGGATTGAAAGAAAGAAAATAATTTTCAGAAAAGAAAAATTGAATACAACTCAAGAATTATTAACTTCTAAAGACCAGAACCAAGAACTCTAACTCAAACTTCAAAAACCAGTTTTTAAATTTGTTTGTTTTTTCATTTAAGAAGAAACCCATAATCCAAAACAAACGAATTTCCTCGATTAATTTTTAAAAAAAAAAAAAAACATAACAGATTTTATATTATTCTACACAGATCTAAAAATACCTACCAAATCTTACAGACTCTTCAAAAACAGAACAAAATCAGACGAACCAATGAAAAGCCTCAGACTCCATGATTACTCGTCTCCTTATCCATCTCTCTCCTTCTTCCTATCTATTCTTCTCCCGTGCCTTCAATTCCCTGCAAAAAACGACATCATCTCTCTCTCATCTTCAAATGCAAAATGACAGAAAGGATTGCTTTAAAGGGCGCCTGTCTTCAGTTCAAATCAACAAATAAATAATAAAAATTAAATATAATCCTTAAACAACAAAAACAAAAATAAAAATTAAAGAAACTTAACCTCACTACTGTCTCTCTCTCCGAAATTTGAAATTTCAGAATTCATTTCTTCTTTGTGAAATTACAGGTTGTATTTGTCGTTACACAAAATTACGGGGGAAAGGAAATTAACTGGAAATGCTCCTTGATTTCCGATAACGATGAGAACAGCTCTCTATCCCGTTTGAAATGACGTAATTACCCCTCTTATTTCCCAAAATGCCTGCTTAGTCATTTTGTCTTTTGTATATAGTTATTCGTCAAATATAGAAATTTTGCTTCACATATCAGCCAAAAAAGCATTTGTTTGGAACAAACGGACAGGATTTGATGATGAAGTTCCATCAACCACCACACAATATATGACAACAAGCCCCACTTGTATCTTTGTTTAGGTGGTCCCACTCCCTTTTTGAGGGATACATCTTTGTCTCATTGTATTATAATGAGACTAAACGTACCGAGTAAATGAGACTCATGGAAAGGGTAAAAAGGGATTAGAGTGGAATTTACAATAGAAACGAGGGTATTTTCGGTAAACTTGGAATGTTTACTTCTGGTGAGGTGAGCGGTTCAACCGGCAGGGAAGGATGGGGGTTTTACCGTCAACGGGTGAAGGAGAGGAATCTCCAAGAGATTCATGGCTTAAATGATTAAAATCCGGTTTATGAGAAACTCTTGGGGACGTTTCGGATTTCCGTTTGAACCGGGACTTTCCGTTAAGATATCCTCCTCTATGCTCCTCCGTTTGGGCTTGACCCAGGTTAGTGTTAATTTAGACCCCAGATAGGATTGTCAACGAGTCGAGCTTGAGCTCTATAATTTTGGGCTTGACCCAGGTTAGTGTTAATTTAGACCCCCCGAGCTCTATAATTAGGCTCGCAAGCTAACTTGAGCCAAAAAAAAAAAACTCATTATCTTAACGAGTTTGAGCGGAGTTTAGATAGACTCAACTCCGTTAAAATTCGGATCGATTTGTGTACGACATTTTATGTCCATACTCTTATATCTTATATTATGTATTATTAAAGCACACATGTTAATATATTATATTATGTATAATAATTATTATCTATAATATTAATATAATTATACTAATCTTAATTTTTTTTAGGAGCTGAGTTTTTCGTGAGTCGAGTTTGAGCCCAAAATTTTTTAGCGAGCCTGAACTGAACCTTAATCAAGGTTTACAAGCCCGAGCTGAACTGAGCAAAGCTCGACACGGTTACAGCCCTATCGCCAAACAACCTTTTTTTTTTATTATTTTATAATCCTAAATTTCTAATCCATTAACTTATTTATCTTGTGATTGTCCCATGTCATTGATAATAGCATATTAGGTTATATTAAGCATGATTACTTCTTTATTAAATTGGAAGTTGTACCCTATGGTCTAATACACATAAAATGTGTGTGTATTCTTGCTTGTTTTGTCATAATCACCGTCCATTTTGAGACTTTTCAAATTATCGATGGCCATATCTCAAATTGCGTTTATTGGACGGCAGTGATTAAGCAAAATTTATAAATAATTAAAAATGATGTCACCTTACCATACAATAAAACCTAATAAAGTAATCAAATAAATTTTCCAATTCCATGGTTGTCATGTTTGTATAGTTATATACTCCATTACAAATCAGTCTTTGTCAAAGCAAATTTTATTTATTTATTATTCTATATTAGACGTAAATGATAGAGACACAAGCAAAGGATTAGTGTGAGGCTTATTATCATATAAACCAAAGGGCCAACCTGTACTTAACCATACATTCGAACTAAATCATTAGTCACCATTAGATTGAGATAATGACACATAAATTATTTAACCTTTTTAAGTGATGTGGGACCCATTTTCTACTTTTCCAAAAATATCCTTGACAAATTTAAAGAATTCCTTTCTACTTATTTTTCAACAATTCTAAGAACTCTCCCACTATTTTTTTAATTAAAAATAATTTAATAAGGTTTAGTGATATATAATTAATCATTATTTAAATTTATAATTAAAATAATTTTAGAGGAAATGATATTTTAGACTATTTATGCTTATTAATTTTTTTTGAATTAAATTAATAACTTTTTTTTACTTATCTACGTGCAGTAGTGCCCGTGTCACCATCTCAAATCTACACTCGTCGTCATTCGAAGCATTAGATATCAATTAATCAATTCAAAACCTAATTATAGATTTAGTATGTAGTTGTAACTAATACCCTAACATATATACAGACATTTTAAAGAGCAATCAATTTATTTTATTTTATTTTGGTGAGAAAGTAATCAAAGTATAAGCAATCAAGGTAAGAGAGAGATAGCTTGAGTAATATTTTTAAGTAAATTTCTTGCAAAGTTGATTAAAGCACTAATCTAGGTTAGACTAAGAGAGAGGTTTTGTTATCACCACCTTTTTTATTTATAAGAAGGTCCCTTTTGTTTAGCTGCTTCACATGTTTCACCTAATAATTACTAGCTTTCCAGCCAACATGTGGTGTACATATGAAAAAAAAGGCAAAAAGGAAAAAAGCAAGAGATAAATTTAAAAAAGAGAGGTTCTTCCTGCTTTGCCTTTTTCATTCAAATTGGATAATGATGATGTGGACCCGTGTCGGCAAGTTGACGTGTCATGTAGAAGTTTCCATGTCATTAACATTTAATAACATTCGAGGCTTAAAAGGGTCTGGAACCTTATCAGATGTCATTGGTTGAGAGACAAGCTTCCTTGTTCCCATATTACCTCCAAAACTGTTCCCATATTACCTCCAAAACTGTTCACTCCATTCTCGGAGGTACACAAGGTTTTAAATCTCGGGATCGGGGATCGGATCCGCGATACCGGTCGGTACTGATCAATTTCGGTACTAAGTTGAATCGCCCAACTTAAAAAATAATAATAAAAAGATCGGCTGGACCGGTCGTTAGAACAGCGGTACCGGTCGGTACCAAACCGATCCAAAGTAATACTGGTTGAATCATTCAATTTATAAATTAAAAATATATATATATATATATATATATTGGATCGGTAGTACTGGCGGGTATCGGTTGGACTGGTCCGATCCAAAGCCCCACAATACAACTATTGTATTGTGGCTTGGGATCAAAACTGTCCAAGTCGATCTCGATAGGGACCTGGCAGTACGGACTGGATTTGTCAGATTGGATGTACATGTGTGCCACTTGTGCCAGCCCTACAAGAGTTTTTTCTTGACCGTGTTTCGTGTCAGGCACAATACGACCCAATTATTTATCAGACTATGCCTTGTTGTGCCTAATTTTTGGAACCTAAGCCTGATTCGACACAGAGCACGATTATTATCGTGTTGGGCCAAGTCGGACTTCGGGCTTTGCCTATAAATTGGCCTAAAGATGAATCGTGCTTGTGTCTAATCGTGTCTGGTCGTGTTGTGGGCTATGACCCTCAGGCCCGACACGAGGTCATGAGCCGTGCCATGGGCCATGGGTCCATCATAACATCTTTCACAAACTTGAGAGTGGGTGTACACAATCTCAAACCAACACACAACAAATTCAATACTTAAAAAGAATTAGGATTTAAAACTGACGTGAGGATTTCAATACTTAGCAAGTGACAGCACCTCACTTGCTAAGTAACATTTGCCACGTGGTAAAATAGCTCTTTTGAATCTAATATTTTTCTTACGTGGAGCTTTAAAAATATTTTTAAAAAAATAGTTATGGATAGTGTCACAAATGACAAATCTATTATACATTAGAAGTCCACGCTAAATGAATCCTAGGATCAGTTTGAAGAGCCCAAGGGGAGATTGGGTCGGGCTTACGATACCAGACAGACCCAACGTATTTTCTTAGATGTAATTGGGCCTGAACGTTAGCCCGAGGATGAGAAGACTAATTTACCCCTAAAGATCCTTTGAACTATGTAAAAAGGTTTGTGTTATCTATTTGTATCTCTATTCTTCTTTCATTATCTGTTTGCTAATGATTAATATAACGTTAAAACAGTTATTTTCCTTTATATTTTGAATCGTAATAAATCCATCTACAAGGTGATAACCGTGATATCCATGAATATAAGTAAATTGTCGAATTACATAAAAGAATTTGTGTTCTCCTTTCGTATATGAGTTATTTCAATATGTGTTTGCCGATGATTGATATCATTGTTAGCAAAACGTTGTGATTTAAAAAAAAAAAAAATGCGTTTTATTGCATAAATGTTTAAAATTTTGTTTAAAACATTTTGTAAGCAAAAAAATGCGTTTTTTTTTAGATACTGTTTAAAACGCGTTTTTTATGTTTTTTCAGTCAGTCTTTAGAGTTGACCAAAAACAACGAGTTGTTCGTTGGAAGTTCCAATGACAAATGCGTGCTAGCCGACAACTTTATTTTTGTATTAAAGGATTTTATAACAAGTTCCAACAAAATATATATATATATATATTGACGTTTTTTTGAACAAGATACGTATTAAACACGAATTATTTATTAAACATATTTTTTACATTTTCGTTTATTTAACCGTTTGTTTGACTACGTTTTTTAAAATTAAAATAGTATTAAACTCGTATTTTTCCCGTTCTGTTTTTTTGACGTTTCACGTTTTGCTAACAATGATTGATATAACATTGTTGTAGACAAAGCAAATTTTGAGATCAAAGTATGCCACGTGGGCACGATCTCACAAGGTGGACCTCATTTAGAGATAAGAATCCTTAAATAAAAAAATAGAATCTTTGATTTTGTAAAAGAGCCACTAAATTGCTTTTGATGGGTCCCACAAAGAATTAATCTATTAAAATTTAGATAATTTTCATTAAATAAAAAATTATCACTAAATTTGAATAATTTTTTATAAATAAATAATTATCTCCAAAAATTGATGATAATTCTCTACATGTTGTAGAGATCAAATACAACTCTATTACATCCAAATTTATAAATAGAGGTGGTTCTCACATTCGAGATCAAATACAATTCTATTACCTCCAAATTTATAAATAGAGGTGGTTTTCACATTCCAAATGAGAGATACTGTTGCTCTGACACCTTTAAGATTTGAAGTCTTGAAGATCTACAGACTTGAAGTTCCAAAATACAGCATTCAAGCCTAAAGATTCAAATCCTTCATTATTTGAATATGCTCAAAGGCCCAGAGATCTACATCAAAGTTGAAGCCTTCAATCTTCATCTCTTATAAATCTTCAAGCCCGGAGATCAAACCATAAATTCTCACGATTCTATTCGTGATCTATCAAATCTACCACTTTCTTAATCACTGCAAAGAAGATTAAGGGAGACAAAATTAAGTTATTGCAGCTCTTGGATTAAAGACCCTGAATCAGAAGACCTTTTTTGGTATAAAGAAAATTCTTAAAAATTATAATCTCATGTTTTAAATTATTACAAATTTATTTTGTAATATAGATCTTATTCGTTGATTGCTCGATAAATAGATTTGTGTTTACAATTGTTTATATAATTTGACGACGGTTTAAATAGATTCCATTTCTTCTATTTCAAAGCGCGCGGGATGGCCGACGAGTGTTCACTCCCTCCCGCGTGCGCATCACGCGAAGCGGTAAGTGAACGTTAACGGGAGGAAATCCCGTTGACCACTTTTCGATTAAAACAAAAAATAAAGAGGAAAATGAAAATGGCGAGAACGCCGAAGTTCTCTTCGACGGATGGCCCAGTTGGAGCTCCTGCATGTACGTGTTGGCGTTGGTCTTTGTCTTCGCTCTCGCTGTTGTTGTCGAAGGTCTCTCTCATGCCCGTTTGTTGAAATCGGATATGAACAACGTGGTGGCTGGGCTTGTGCAGACGGTGATGCATGCGCTTCGGATCGGACTCGCTTACATGGTGATGCTCGCCGTTATGTCTTTCAATGGCGGTATCTTCCTAGTTGCCGTCGCCGGACACATGGTGGAGTTCTTCCTTTTTGGGAATCGAGTTTTCAAGAAATCAGAGATACCTCTTTATCAAAAAGCCTCTGATCTTCCTCCAATGAGTTGATGATTTCTCTAATGTATTTGTTGTTTTTTTTTTTTTGGGGTTAAGTTATTGGTTAAATAACTTAACAAATCTGTTTTCTGGAATATGGTTCAACTTGAAAGACCCTAAAGTGTAGAGGGTTTTTGAAAATATAGGTGACTATAGGGGTAGCAGAGAAAATTTTCACTGTTTGTCCTTTCCTCGTAGCCTTTCCCTATTTGATGACCACTTCACCGGTTGCCATAATCTTTTGTTCTTGATTTCCACAGAGAGAGAGAGAGAGAGAGAGAGAGAGAGAGTCTATGAAAGCGGTTTGTATTCCTTGTGGTTTTGTTGAAGTGATTTACCGAAGAATCTGTCGAGCTCGATCAACCTGAAGGTCATCCATGTAATGATCTTTTCTGCTTCTATACAAAATTGGATTTTAAGGTTTGCCTTTTTTCTGTTTTGATTTATGGACAGCTGACTCGATCGCGTTCCTTAAGATCGTAAAAAATCTCTACAGAGCTTCTTTAAAATTTGGAAATTCTTCTATTGGAGTATTGTCAATCGTTTCATAAATGGAGATTTAGAAGTTTGTGTTAAAGAAGTTAGTATTATATTCTGAACTTTTTAGGGTTTTTTCTCAAGTTCATGAAGGAATTTCATTTGTTTGGTTGTTGATTATGAATTCTTTTGAGTGTTTGGAATTGTTTGAAGTGCTTGAACTTTCTAGGGTTAGGTTATTTTCCTACTTTAAAGATCAATCTTGGATGAGCTGTGCCGAATCTCAAGTTGAATTACATCCTTTTGCTCTTGAGAGTTGTCGTTCGTTTACTTTCGAAATCCTAAGATCGGGTGGATTATAAAGTTGTTGGAGGTATTGATTGGTTGTTGATTATGAATTGTTTTGAGTGTTTGGAATTGTTTGAAGTGCTTGAACTTTCTAGAGTTGGGTTATTTCCTAGTTTAAAGATCCCTCTTGGATGAGCTGTGCAGAATGTTAAGTTGAATTACATCCTTTTGCACTTGAGATCCTATGATCGAGTGGATTATACAGTTGTTGGTGGTATTGATCATTTCCTAGACTAGAAATTATTTTCGATGGATGGTTCCGAGAGAAAGTTGGTTGAGATGGGCGTAGATTGGGAGGAATCCCTTCTTCTGTACGAGAAAGTGATAGCCTGCGAGACCGAGGATTTGCAAATAAGAGCCACAAGGAAGCTTGCCCGTCTCTCAAAATACGCACCAGAGAGTGTATTGGCACGCACTGTGCCAATCCTTGCAGAGGTTTTAGGAATCCCTGTAAGCAATTCTTCCCCATCAATTCAATAAGTCGCTGCTTACTGCTTAAACTGCATTGCTTCTCAAAGCAATGATGGGTTGGCTATAGCCATTGGTCAGTCTGGTGTCATTCCTATCATGCCAGGTTCGGAAGGTGGGTTCCGCAAAGTTCTGATAAAATGCCTTTGGAGTATCGTTACTTTTAGTAGCCTTAATCGATCGATTGTATTTAGAAATGGCGGGCCAGAAATCGTTCTCAATCTTCTTGGTTCTTCAGTTGATGGCTTGAGGCGGTACTTGTTGGAGATATTGAGCGCGTTGGCATTGTTAGGAGAGGTTAGGAGGGTTCTTATCAGTTTAGAAGGGCTTCCTTGTCTTGTTGAATCTGCTAGGTGTGGCAGCAT
>JAUPMG010032178.1:0-14625 GCA_031762675.1 Pachysandra terminalis | reverse complement strand
TCAACTTCGGTTCGGTTTGAATTGGGTTTCTATAGATTTGGTCGGTTTTGGTTCTAAAAATACGAACCGAATCAAATTGGTTCGGTTTTGAATTTATACTACGGTTTAACCGAATCGAACCAAAATCCGACATATATATACATTCTTTTAAACCGAACCGAACCGAACCGAAACTCAACATGTATATAAGTATGAAAAAAAATGTAGGGATGAGGATTTGAACCTTTAACATTCTATAAAGAATGCAAGTGCCTCACCACCATGTCAATAAGCTATTGATATATATATATAAGCTAAATGAATTATTGTGAGAGGACCACAAAGCAAAAAGCTTTGTCTACTATATCAATCCCACATCGGTTGGGGATAACTAATCCTCCAACCAATGTCCCTATAAGGAGAAGTCTGACTTTGGTGATAACTTAAAAATTAAAAGGGCTTGTTTGAGCAAATATTTAAAGCCTGATGGTTGGGCTGGGCTTCGGTCAGCATAAGTAATTATATTTAAGCTTAGGCCTGACCCGTTTTAAACTCTTTGAAACCCTTGATTGTACTAAACCAAACTAACTTGAACTAGACCGAACTGAATTAGTAATTTTGGTTCGGTTTGGGTTGCGGATTTCTCAGTTAATTTCAGTTCGATTTTCGGGTTAGGATTTTTGGTTCTTAATTTGGTTTGGTTCGGTTCTGAGTTGATTGTATACACTTCGGTTTGTTTTTGAATTGAGGTCAACCCGGACCAAACCGAACCGAATTACACCCCTAATACTAATCAAGAAGACCATGTAAAACATGGGCTTGACCAAAATCCTGTCTTTTGTGCAGGCTACAACTCAACAAGAGTGTAACTCACACTAAAGCACCAACCACGTTACAACTACATGACCCATCTCAACATTCTCATGATGCAGATCACACAACTCATGGGCTTGATATAATCGCCCATATCAGCCTATCAAATTACTCCCACAAAGATCTTATCCGCAAGATGTGCACAACCCAGATGCCCAGCCTGATCCAGATTCTCTCACTGAAATCCCAACCTGTCTAAACCAGGGCCCGGATCTACATGGACCAGAGGTACAATACGGCATTCTATTTGTAGGTTGGGGATTTATTGAGCGATGCTGGACACTATTCAGCGTCTTTTCGAGAAATGGAGGTTTCCGATGCTGGGGAGGAGAGGTAGACAGATGATCAAAGCAATATTCTTTGGTCCTTAAGGGGTGAAAGGAATAGGAGAATCTTCCAAGATAAGAGGAGGAAATACCAGCACATCATCAACCCAATGATTGCAACAATGGCTATGAGGATGTACAGATCTGGATTTCAGAGGTAATTCAGTGGAGGATGTGGTGAGAGAGTGGCCATTGATAGCACATCTCCCTGTGACCAGAGATTGGAGGATGGTGAGCTGGATACCTCCTAGATAGGAGTATGTAAAGCTCAACTTTGATGCATATTCCTTCGGAAATTTGGGTCCCTCCAACAAAGGGGGCGGCTTCGAGATCATAATGAACTTATATTGCATGTTTTTTTAGGTCCTATAAGCGGGGGGAATGCAGTCAGGGCAAAGATATGTGTCTTGCCTATAGGTTTGAGGGAAGCTAGGAAGCCTAGGATGTTTCAGTTCTCAGAGATGGAGGTGGAAGGGGACTCTTCCACAGTGATCTCTTGAATGACGATTAGTAGTGTTCCTTGAGACTTGTACATTTAGTGCAGTTGGCAGGACTTCTATCAAATGGTTTGAATATTTCTTTCAAGCATGTGGTTTGGCCCGAAGAGGGGGGTCATGAGGAAGGCTTTGTTTTCAGGAATTCTATTCGAGGAGATACTTAGGGGGATTTATGAAGTCGATAGGACAGAACTAGGAGATTTTTTTGTTTTATGCTTATTTTTATATGTTTGTATGTTATTATATAGTTTAGTAGCTTGGTAGGCTACTTGAACATTATATGTATACATGTGTGTGCATTATATATTCGCGTTCGTTTTCATTGAGAGAGAGAATTTGTAACCAATGAAGCTTCAAGATTAAAACACCAAGGCCAGATAATCCCTCCAACTAAAATATATATAATATTCTCCTCAGTGTGTTGCATGTAAAATGAGAAGTGGCATAAATATATGGAAAAAAAAAAAAGTAAAAGCAGCATACAGATTCCTAAGACGAAAATTTTAGAAATTATAAATGGTAAGAGTAAATTTGATCAATCTTAGTGGAATACTGACCATGATAATAAACATTGATGCAAAAGTTTCGTACTGCCTCGAAGAAAACCAATGCAAAAGTCTCCTTCTATCCTTCATGTTTCATCATGATGTTTAAGATACCATGTTGCAAAAGTGGTGTTTTAACTTAATTACTTGGCTGGAAAAGATACCGTGTTGCAAAAGTGGGGTTTAACTTCATCCTTTTATTTTTTTTTATTTTTTATTTTTTGCAATTATTTTGTCACTGTAAAATTAACTTCACCAACGCCTTTTCAGTTAACAAAAAAACAAATATCTTCCTTCATGCTATGTCTTTCATTTGGTAATACTGGATGTTGGCACAGCGCTAATTTATGAACATGAAATAGAAACATAATTCTTCACCTCGAGGGTTAAAGAAATGTTCCCAAACAAATGGAAAAATAGAGAAAATGATTGTACTTGATGCATTAGATGAGTATTTCAAAATCAGTCCAGTCAAGAAATACCCTGAGAAATGTATCACTTTCATGACTTCAGTCATAAGATCACATAGCTCTTAAAACGTATAAAGAAAACAAAAAGTGTCTATAACTAGGGTGTTTCCTAAGTTGAATGATCATTGTTTGCGCTAAAATCTGCGCAACAGGGCCCATCGATAGGAGG
The DNA here is from genome assembly GCA_031762675.1 of Pachysandra terminalis. Classification (NCBI taxonomy): domain Eukaryota; kingdom Viridiplantae; phylum Streptophyta; class Magnoliopsida; order Buxales; family Buxaceae; genus Pachysandra; species Pachysandra terminalis. The sequence continues at coordinate 11,766 of JAUPMG010032178.1, read as the reverse complement.
AAGACACATGGAGCACAGATGCTACAAGAAGTTAACATCCCCATTGGTTCAAATGGCAAGCCAAGAGGTGTGGGATGACATAGTCACGTTCTGAATGAGTTCGCACATGAGACCACGATCAAAGAAGTGGGGACAGTTATGATAACTAAACAAGACGGTTAGATAACAGACCTAGCAGTGTATGCAATTTTCCCGACATGTCGGCAATCGCTGGTACAAAACACTTGCCCAATGGGATTATGGTTCTCTCACAATGAGCAGATTGGATGGCAAAAGAACCACAAAAGAAACTATATTCGTCAAGTGGATATTCCTCCCTACGCGTGTTATCAAGCTTAACTTTGATGGAGCCTCGAAAGGAAGATCAGGCAAGGCCGGAGCGGGTGGGCTATGCCGGGACGACAACAGAAGATTCTTGTTCAGGTTTGCTTTGTTCCTTGATAACGCCTCTGGTATTGTTGCAGAATGTACTGCCTGCTTGGAAGGCCTCAAGATGGCTACACACTTTGGGGTTACTGATATCATAATTGAAGGTGATTCTCTCTCCATTTTAAGCCTCTTGTCAAAGAAAGATGAACCATGCGCATGAAGGATCGAAGGACTATTAGAAGATGCACAATCAATTTTGGATCGCATTGCGTCCGTACACCTTTCGCATTGCTTTCGTGAAGCCAACAATGTCGCTGATACGCTTGCAAATTATGCTATTAACTCAGGATCCTGCCTTTGGAGATCTAGACCACCTAATTTCCTTCTCGAAGCCCTTAGGGATGATTATATGGGCAAAACGACTACCCAGTGCACTGTATATGAACCTTAAGATATTTTGATTATTTTAAATTTCATTACCAAAAAAAAAAAAACTAATGAAACAAGACAGTCTGCAAGGCCTAGTCTTAACGAGAACCCAGCAAAAAGATTTAGCGCAGTTTCATAAAGTTTAAGGCTGCATTTGGTCCAGCTTCAATGACAGTAATAAGCTGCTTGAAGAAAATAGCGTTTGGTGAATACATTTATTCAAGTGCTTATGAAAGTTTATGAGTAAAATAGGCATTACAAAAATATTACCAAGGCTTAGAAATTTGGTAAATACATTTATTTAAATGCTTATGAAAGTGTAGGGGTAAAATAGGTAGTATGAAAATATTACTAACATTTAGAAATAGTTTCCCTGGTAAGTGATAAGAGAAGCTGCTCCTTATGGGTGGGTAGCCTTCCCCTTCTGCTTATGGGTAAGCACTTACCCATTCAGTGTTACCAAACACACTTTTAATTTTAAAAAAAAATGCTTTAATAAGCTATAAGCTGAAATAAGCACTTATATAAGGCGGGGCAAAACGCAGCCTAAGATAAGGACAACTGGACAACAAATTCCAGCAAGCTTGAATTAATTATAATCCTGGTTTTAAAAATACAGTACTGATCAGAAACCAGTTACTGAGGGGATTAAAAAGAAGAACATTCTAGCTGTCATATTTACAGTAGCCACGAGAAAAACCAATCAACTTCCGGTGCAACAGTCCCAATGCCAGTTTGCAGAACATTCAATATCAAACGAATTGGAAGTCTCTGAGATGAACGCAGCTTCGATACCAAGTATACTGGGTTTTTATGAATTTGACGGACTCTCAAGATGCTTCTTTTCTGATTCGTGGAGGCCAACATCTTTGAGGACCCGATTTCCTTCTGCCAAAATTGAGATGCTGTCTCCAGCTTCTGCTACATGAACCTCAGATGCGAACTGATCCTCCTGAACAGATTCCATTCCGTGGTTGCCAATACCTCCAGACGAATAGCCATTGCCGGTGTACAAAAATTGATATGAATGTGAGTTGAGGGAATCTATGCTGTATGGAGATCGAACAGCTGAACTGAACATTGGTTGCATTACACGTTTCCTATCAGGAGATTGACGCAATGAAATTCGGCAAACAGGACACGTGGAATGCTGCTGCAGCCATCTATCTATGCAGCTCACATGGAAGAAGTGCCCACAAAGTGGCAGGATTCGCAGAATATCTTTGTCCTGGTATTCCGCAAGGCAGACAGTGCACCTGCCAAATATGACATGCCACAAATTAGTTAGCAGAGTAGGACAATCAAAACATGATATCAATGACTTGACTTGAAATTACTGAAATCTTTCCGAGGGGCATGCTGCAAGCATGGAACAAGTATAGGGAGGACTCAGTTCCTATACAAGATGATCTGGAAAACATGTCGAATGCTAGAGAACATTAAATCAAAGTGATTAAGAAAAGCAAATTTGCTAGTTGATTCTACAGGATAATTTCAACTTCTGTAACATCACAACTTTCCATTTTTTATTTATTTATTTTTCCTCTAACCGCATATATCATGAAGTGGTAATTGACGTTCTGAGGTGGACATGATCCATAACAGTATATCTAAAGTACAGACGAATATACAAAGGTAATTGTATAAGAAAATGTATTTGCAGTTAAGCTCTTCTAGAGGTGTAGTGCTGCTTTCTGCAAAAAACATTTAGTTGCAATATCTCCACCAAAACCAAAAGGAAGAATCAAAATAAAATTTCCAAAAGAGCAGAAGTAAAAACTTCTGGCTCAATAAGCAGAAAGCGAGTGATACATCATACAAGCATGCTAACTTGTACACACACAAGTGCGCAAAAACACAGACACACATACACACACATAGGGAGAGAACATGTATTATGATTACGTTATAGGACAATTTGAATATTACAGTAAAACAACATTAGCATAGGTTTTGGGTCCACATAAAAGACTGTCACCAAACATTTTCAAAACAAGGCTGCCAAATGTTACATTGAGCATCAAACCTTTTACATAACAGAAATCACTAGTATGCCATCACATTTTGCAAATACACAATTAGAAGAAAATGTCAAGTTTACCATGCCATAGTGAAAGAGGCCGGGTTTGTCTGATGAAATGCTCCAAACTAAGATACTTGATGAGATGGAGTTTCATATGTGGCAGCTTATTTAGAGAACCCCACTTTCCATGTATTCTTCCGGTCGGCCCCACCTTGTATACTAAGTTTCAGCCCAAAAACAGTTGCCAAGTGCTAACGGCCATCGTTTGACCTTCAACTAGTCAAGTCCAGCCCAAGCCATTCGGACACCAATCTGACCAAAAACACTCCAACATGATGCATCAACAGGATACAACTTGTTTGTCCCACACAAAACCTATTTTAACCAGCCCACAAGTTGCTTCACAGCACCTAACTCATGCTCGCCCCACTCATAGTGTTCTTTCATCATAGTTGCCTATCCAACGCCCCTATAGTGCCACAAAGGTCCTCGTCTAAGACGATCATCCAACAGCTTCCAGCAGCAATCTCTCTTGAGAATATGGCCCTAATCTCATCTAGAATTCGCGGACGACAGGTTCTCAATGCAGTGTCACATGAACATTGAAAATACAGAGATGCTTCCTTCTCTGTTTTAAAGTGGTATCTTGGTTGAAGGTTAATTTAAGAGTGAGATCTTTGTGGTAGAGAAGGTGATGAATCTGGACCTATTATGTGAAAACTAGGTTGTAAGTTTGGCAATCTACCATTAACATATTTAGGTATTACATTGGCAGTAAGTTATAAAGCAACTTCAGTTTGGAATCTCATTGGGGACATATGGAGAGGAAGTCAGCAACTTGGAAGAGTACTTACTCATCTAAAGGGGGGAAATCACTCTCATTACAAGCATTTAAGCAAATCTCCCAAATTATTTCCTTTCCATTTTGAAGATTCATGTGTCAATTGCGAAACCGGAATGAAAAGTTGCAGAAATCAGCATGCAACTGGAGCAAAAGTATCAATTGATGAATTGACTATTGATATATAAACCACAAGAGGATGCAAGCTTAGTCACAAGGCCTTTTGTCAACTTTAATAGAGCTCTTCTATGGAAGTAGATATGAAGATTTGATAGAGGAATACTTTGTGGAGGAGGGTTACCATCGCTAAATATGGGAATTTGATTGGGGATCGAGTCCTTGCACCTTGTAGATGATCTTATGGGTGGGCCTGTGGAAGGTTATTGTGAGTGCAATGGACCAATTTCAGAAGGGAGTACGATTCTCAGTGGGGAATCGAAGGAGGATGAGATTTTGAGAGGATGCAAGGTATGATAACACATCTATACCCTAACATTGATAACACAGATAGAGCATAAGGATCAATGACTTCTTGGTTACACAAGACAGGGAATTTAGTTCAAGAAAACCTATCCGACTCCGTATATTTGATAGAGAACCAATGTCTAGGGCCTCGTCACTTTCCCATACAATCTATGAATAAGGGAAGTGGTTTAGACAGAAGAGGTGGTTATAAGAGAAGAATGGTAATTTGTTTTTTTTTTTTTAATTCTTTTTTGTTCTCTCGTTCAGGAGAGATATATATCTTTGGCTCACAAACTGATTTGGAAATCACCTTCCCCTTCCAAGGTTGCTTTCTTTATGTGGACAGCATACTAGATGGGATCCTCATGGTTGACCACTTGGTGAGCAGGAACTGGTTGATCTCAGAAAGATGTGTGATGTGCAAAGTAGTTTTGGAAAAAGTTTATCATCTTCTTGTTCATTGTAGAATGGATTCAAGGTTGTGGAATGAATTTATGAAGAAGTTCAATGCTAGGTGGGTGCATCCTAAGAGCTGTAACGAGGTGTTGTCTCCTTGGGATCAGGATGAAGGTATGAATCAAAGATAATTGCTACAGATGCTACGGCCATCACAATCTGTTGCTCATTTTGGCAAGAGAGGAATGGTAGAATTTTTTTAAGGTTTGAAGAATGAGTTTCCTCACATCTCGAGGAACAACAAATCTAGTATTTTACATTCCCCCCAAAAAAAAAATCTAGTAGTTTATTGGGCGTCTATGGACCGACTGATTTCAACCAGTCCAGACCAGTACGTATCAGTACACTAAAACAGAGAACAAGAGGGAGGAAAGAGAGCAAGAGAGAGAGAGAGAGAGAAGTCAGGACCCCAGGTGCATACCTTATTTTCTTCTTTTATTTTTGATCATTTCTGATGTCGCCTGGAAAAAAAAAATGGACGGTACAGTCTGGTCCTTTTGGATTGGACAGGCCGGTACCGATTTGGTGTACCCAATCCCGAGACAATAAACCTTGATTGGGATCCTTGTAGAACTCATAATTGTCTTGTGGTCGATTAGCTTTGAATTTTTCTTTGCAGGGCTATTGTATTCTCTTCGTGTACATAGGGATTGCCCTTTTACTAATATTAATATCATAGTTTAAAATACCTTATCTTATCCGTTGATACAATCGATACGTACCTTGTAACGACTCTGTCGCCACGATACACAAGTGCAATTTAGGATAAATAAATTCCTACACGATATCAGTCGATACATGTACTATATCGACCTTATAGATCAATACTTTCAATATATCGTACGACATTCATTCCTTTTTTCGACTCTCCTTCTATCCCTAACCAAAAAACCAAACCACACAGAAGTACAACCAATTTCATCCCAAAATCTTCTTAGTTGATTGACAACATCTATTTGGAGCTTAAAGGCACTTTTCTTCTTCTTGCGTTGTTTTCTGAGGTATGCATTCTAAGAGTTTTTGTTTTCATTCTAAATCATACTCTTTATGTCTAAAGCTTGTTTTGGAATCTTATTACATGGATCTATGGATTTCACTTGAAATCCATAAATCTAACTGCCTATTTTTCAAGACATATGCAATGTTCTTAGAGATTTTTTGAAAAAATAAATAAATTATCTTTTTTACAAAAAAAAAAAAACTATTAAAAAAATATTGTTTCGACTTAGAATCTAAGGCTGATCTATCAGCTTAATAGATTAATCATAATGTTTGAAAAAATAATTTTTGGATATAAAATAATTTAATATCTTTAAATATATGATTAAATAGTTTCTAAATGTTTTTTTTTAAATAAAAGTACACAATGTCAGCCTAGATTAGGTTTTATACTTGATTGAGCATATATTTTGTATCTTAAAAATAAAATATCATCCTATGACAAATATTATGAATTTATAATTTAGTTAATATATATAATCACATTCCATGAGATATGAATATTATTGTTTTATGTTTTATTAGTTTATGTGATATATTATGGCTTTCCTCTACACTTAGTGAAGTTTTTTTAAGTGTCCATGCACCTGCATGCATAGTGGTTGTGGTTTCCACGTTATTAATTATATATGTATGTGTGTGTATGTGTGTTGGTGTATCATATTAAAAACATGTCAATTTATCATATTTTTTAACTTATTTTTACATATAAGTGAGTCTTGTTTTATTTATCCACCATTTTCCTTATGTATCCACCGTATCCATGATTTTTACAGTGTATCCACACACATCCGATACGTATCTTTTTTTTGGACCAACCGATACGCTACCTCGATACGATATTTTAAACCATGATTAATATACACACTCTATTTAGCGATCAAAAAAACTTCTACATCAATATTGCTAAATTTAATCAAAAGGGGTTGTAATCGTATAACTTAATCAAAGCCAAACACAACCTAAACTGGCAGGATTATGTTCACATACTCTACCACTAACTTCATTTTTATTATAAACAAGTCACTTTCTCCAATGTTTAGGTGAGCACAACAGGCGAAGTGTCTTAACTCCGCGTGAAAGCAACAACTAGAAAGCAGATGTAGACGGGCAGAATAGATATAAGAACAACTAACATAAAAATATAGAATCTTATCGTATCCATTATAGAAAAAGAAATCATTACCATTATAAATGCAAATAATGTGTAAAAGAAATAACAAAATTTGTAGTTGGAAATCTTGTACAACCCTTTATTCAAAAAGTGGACTTGAAAAACAAAGGATGGTAACAAATTTGAGAAAAATTGGTGTAAACAATGAGTCTTTTATGACAAAGGCTTGTGATAAGGTCAGCGATAAGTTCATATCCCTTTCCATTGACTATGGATGCGCTGACAATTCATATTCAAGGGAAGATTCCTTGGTGTAATGTTAATTGCAAATAACATAGCATTGGTTTATAAAACTTAAATGCAAAACTAAATTTGCATGGATTCCACGTATGACAAATCTCATGGAAAAAATGATGTGAATGCTTCACTTTTAACCATCTGAAAAGCATATTTTATTTTAGAACTTTAAGTTATTCAATTGTCCAAAAGATAACATAAAACTAAATGTTTACAATCATTTGATCCGAGGAAAGAAAAAAAAGGAGAGAGAGAAAGAGAAAGTGATATTTGACATAATCGACCTCTTCGAGAGTACCATCATATTATGCATCTTGATTCTTTTTCCAAAAGCAAGACATGTATTCAACTCTAGTACACAAGACCCATAATGGGTTCTTAAGCACCAGAACCTGTGGATTTTGCCTTCATGTTTTTCTTTTACTTTCTTTTGTAAAGGATGAGGTAGGGACTTCTAGGATGTAACGCATAAGGACCCATATAGGAGTCCCTAAGGAGAACAATGGGGCACCGGAAAAGTATGTGGTTGATTGAAGCCATCAATGAAATGGCCACACCTGAGAGGATCTAGATAAAAGAAAATACCATTGAAGAATCATTTTTAACCACTTGATTTCATGCCTTTTCATTTTCAAACCTTCACTTAAATGACGTGGAGCCTGTATACAACTCCATTCTGTATTGATGTTTATGAAGTAAGGTGTACGCTGTAGTGGTTGTGTACAGATTGTAAGACATGTTTCTCTTTGTTGTCAGTCATTTGTAAGGGATTTGAATTTTTTTCGTGATGCTTAAAACCATAATTACATGTCTTAAACTTGATCATGTCATTTATTCCACAAAATATGAATCTTTTCTTTATGTTTCATAAACTTATGTATCATATTTATTCCTTTTCTTTACATTCAATCAAATTCTGGTTGAAGTTTCCATACACATGTGCCTACCAGTATGTTATCACATTTTTGTCTACTATATAAGTGGGTGTATGATGTGCAATGCAGTTTAGTTCATTAATTATTAATTTCTTTTTTTTGAGCTTATCTTCACATCTAAATAAGTCATGTTTTAAGTTTCATAAATCTGAGTTTCCAATGTTTTCATGACTTTTTACAGCATTTCCAAACATAATGATATGTTTCCCAAAAGTCAAAACATTCCCATTTCTTGAGGGACCAAAACTCACCCTTGATATGATATTATGAACCATGAGTGCAACTTCAGTAAGTGCATGCATTGAATTAAATACTTAGTTGATATCATTGCTCTAGAGATGAAATAGCAACCAAATTGTAGAAAATTATGAACTAGAAATAAAAATGGTCATCTGAAATCGCACCAAATATTGACATATTATAAAGCAACATACACACAAACATAATAAGCATTAGAAAAGATTAAAAATTGTAAAAATAAATAATGGTATAACTACGAAAGGCAATTAGTATTCAGGGCTAAAAGGTGCTTCATTTAGGTGATAAAGATATAGAGTCGATTGAGATTGTTTGATTAGGAACAGGAAAAACCAACAATGAAATAAGTGAAAAAGAAGCTTTGGTGTAGGTTGGATGCTTTGAAAAGACAAAAGTTATGGTCTTCTACAGAAGATAGGGATCAAAAAAAAAAGATAAAAAGTATGCTGAAAACAACATGATTGTGACTGTAATCAAACATTTGACTATGAGCATAGACATAAGGTATTATTGTCTTCGACAAAATGAAATGGAAGAACATGATTTATGTATCCGACCCAGAAGGCCAAAACAGTTGGAGAAGGAGAATACTGTTATGATGGTAATGATGATGATGCAGTGTTGATAATGATATGGAACAGGTCTGATGGACCTATGTTAAGTGCTGCTGTTTGTGAGATTTAACTTTTACGGGTATGGGTCATGCTTGTGGGACCTAGTGAGGCCAGCTTGTGAGGCTCACCTCTTATAAGCCCCCAGTTGAATTCTTCTAGTCCGACATATAAATCTGATGATCTTGACTTTGGATTATCTTCGTGGGCATCATCCAATATCATACCTCATATTTCATAGAAACAGTAATTCATTTTTCATAGTGTTTTCTTCTTGGCAGAATTAAACGTGAACTTTGAAATTCATGGTGGAGTTTGCCCTAAGTAACTATAGTTCAGAGCGAGAGTGAAGACACAAAATTTAAAGCTACCCAAGAGGAAAATAGCGGCAATCTCTTAACAATATCCATTTTTAATCAATACTTGACATGAGGATGACTCTAGATCAAAGGCCCTTAGCACTTGTGATGCTGTAGAAGAGTCTGTCTGTTGAGGAGCCAAGTAGCAAATCAACTAAAGCAGGACATTAATGCTTGTAGTTGATAAAAAATCTTGGAAACCCTCTTTAGAACTCATTTCAAAGGTGAATGAGTGATGGAACAACTTTATAAAGGGAAGCCAAACATTGTTTTTTGCATGAAACTCAAAGCAACTAAGGACATCAAAAATAGAATAAGGATCGGTTTGGAAGAGTGGACCAAAAAGGAAGTGCTGAACGATCAAAGTCTTTGGTGGAAAAGAAGGTAGTGGAGTTCTTCGAGAGCCTGAAAAGGTTGAAAGGAGGGATTTTAATGGAGAAAAAAAATAGAATGGTTGGAGGAGATTTAGGTAAATGCTATTGGAAGGTTAGAAGTAGACGGTGTGGAGTTTAAGGAGGAAACCACTAAGTTTGTGAGATGGTCATGGAATAAAAGTTAGTTAAATTTCACCCAAATTTTCAAAGGGATAATTTCCTGAGTTTTATTCCCCATTTTATTTATTTATTTATCGAGAGAAATTTTGCATTCTATCACTAAAATTTTTTATTTTGTCAAAATTGCACAAAAAAAATGAAATCTATAGTATAAAAATTGCATGAATTCACTATAAATTTTGACCTATTGGGAACTTTTTGACAAACATACATTTTTTGTGGGAAATCCCCCCCACCAAAAAAAAAAACACTTTTAAGATTCCTCCTAAATATGGATTTTTACACCAGGTATAAACACTCCTTTCAAAAATTTGGGTAAATTACACAAATCTCCCTTGAGGTTTATCAAAATTACAGATACCTCCCTCTAGCCTCTCATTATATTAACTTTTCTTCAGAGTTTATTGTTTGTAACATTTACCACCTTTTTCTCAAGTGATAACTAATGGTTTTAACTGGAGTTGTTGAATTTCATTAATCTGAACCTGCATACATTCATGAAGTTGGTTGTTTATACAAAGAACAATTTTATCCTCATCAAAAGCATTTAAATGCCTGACTACATGAAGGGAATAATAATACCAACATATACAACGGCAAAATAGGAAATTTAAAAAGCTTTTAAAATGGGTAAAATGTTTACTTAAACCACTACTTTGCAGGTACAATTATCTAGAATTGACAAAATTCAGCAAATTCACTCAGCAACCCAAATTGTCACTTAATAGAGGGGAGGTAAATGTTACAACTAACAAAATCTGAGGGGAGGTCAGTGCATTTTCAAAAATATGAAGGGAGGTATCCATAACTTTAGCAAACCTCAATGGAGATTTGTGTAATCTACCCCAAAAAAATTGCAAGAAACTACACTACTGAGAACAGACTTAAGGATCACAAAATCCAGAATGTCTACATAATTCAAAGCTCATCACCTGAAGAATCTGAGGCCTGGGCAATAACGGAAGCAATGTTTTTTGCTGAAAAAAGACAGTGGAAGATGTTGCACATTTGATCACATGTGAAGGCAATAGTGGACATTTTGTCAGACAAAACATTTTCTAATTCTTGGACTTCTACAATTTTGTTGGATGATATTATGTTAACAGCTCGTAAAGTGTTGTTCGTTTTTGATAGAAAGACCAACTCTGCAGCTCATGGTTTATCTTCTTTCTGTAAGCGTAATATATGTGGTTTACTTTGATCATATGCTTATCCAAGATGAACCATGATAGGTCCCTTGCATGTAAACCCTGTTCGGACTTTGAAACAAATGAACGAATTGGGCTTTAGCATGCCAAAAGAAGAAGACAGCTTTAGAATCAAGAAGCCCAATATATCTATGTACTGACTTGATCATAATTTTTTTTTTCATTTTTTTTCCTATTTACATGCATCGTACGACTCATACTTTGTGTAAATATGATTGAAATGCATGTAGATGCATCAAATTGATTTGGTGCATCAAATTGATTTGATGCATCTAGACAAACAATCCTTGAATTTAGTTTGTGGAAGGCTATAGGGACTGTTTCTAAAGCGTTGAGGGGAGGGATCTATTTCAAGGTGAGATGGGGGAATCGGGTGAAGTTTTGGGAAGATTGTTGGTGCGGAGATGTCTCATTTACTATCAAATACAGCGATTTGTATTCGGTAGCTTTGAGTAAGGGAGAATGGCTTTGCAACATTGTCCAAAGGGATGTGACTGAAGTTGGGTGGAATCTTAGGTTTAGAAGAGAGTTGTTCGATAGGGAGGTGGCTTCAGCTGGTGCTCTCATGTCGGAGTTGGAGAGTTTCAGGTTTTGTAATAGCTCGGATACAAGGTGTTGGAGAGGTGGGGGGAATGGGCTGTTCTCTGTGAAGTCTCTCTTTGATGTGATTTCTCCGGATTTTTGTGTTGAAGCAGCTGCTAAGTCTTCGAAGGTGTCTTTCTTTGTTTGGTCGGCAACTCACGATAAGATTTTAACGGTTGATCATCTCAATTCCAGAAATTGGGTTATTCCCAATCGGTGCGTTATGTGCAAGGAGGCCGAAACAGTTAATCATCTGCTCCTACATT